>LOND01001527.1:36383-67103 GCA_014220965.1 Paragonimus kellicotti | reverse complement strand
TTGTTATTACGCTCGATGTAATCGCATAAATAGTCAATTGTCTCTTGTAGAGGCACGTTCGTAAATAGTGAGGCAACATCGAATGTGAACATTCTTTGTTTGTTTAGGTTCAGGTCTTGGACTGCGTCGATGAAGTGAAACGTGTCTCGGAGACTGTGCTTTGCTATCTCCAACCTGATAGGTTCGAGCAGACCGGCAAGCCATTTAGCCAGAGCATGATAAGGCGAGTTGCACATATCTAAAATGGGTCTCAAAGGCAAACCTGCTTTGTGCACTTTGGGCAGACCGTATAACCTAGGGATTATTGTTCCAGTGGGACGAATGCGTTCGAAAGTGGCCGAATCAATTATCCCCTTCTGCTTCATTCCACGTAACGTTTTAGATATTGCCTTTTCTATAGCTGGTGTTTTGTCCTTCTCCGTACTCATCTTCATGAATTTTGTGCCATCAGCTAGTATATCATTCATTTTGGTAACGTAATCAATCCTGTTCATTAAGACAATTCCTGTTCCTTTATCCGGTCTGGAAAGCATTATACGCTCGTTCTTTTGTAAACAGCTTTGTGTCGCCAAGGTAAAAGTCAGTACAGTTTTGATGGCGAATGTTCATACATTTACACTTACTGACATTGAACGGCAAGTTATCTTCTATCGACAGTTTAAATTGTTCTGTGGGGTTGTTACATATTCCGGGCTATCTAGAACTCGCGGAATTTTTGTGACATCGGCGTACAGTAGAACCGGGGATTTGACCGATGAATTGATCAAGAACAAAAGGAATGAATAACAGGAATCTCAAGGTGGATCCTTGTGGAACAACGCCATTGGCTGGGAACCACTGTGACAGCTGTCCATTAACTGTGTCGTTGAACCTCCGTTCATCCAGATAATCCACAAGCCACTTGAGTACCACGTGATATTGCCAGTTCTGTCGATCAATCACCTATTGCACATGCGAAGAGTAAATTGGTTGGGGCGAACCCCTGCACTTGAACCAGTCATCTGTCGACGCCGCAAAGAGGCAAGACAGGATCGTGTGTTTTCAACCACTATCCTTGGAGCCCGTACAAACGAGCGTACCAGAGCAGAGGCAGCTGACTACCACATATGAGGTGGAGCTATCAGTAGAGCTTGACTCAAATAACTAAGACCATATCGGAAAGTGGAGACTCCCGACTGGGATATCACTAGCGATAGACGAATTCAGGATCCCACTACTAGATTTAAAAGCTTCCAGAAAACTGAAGCTATTTTTGCTTTTCGATGCATCTGCCCACACCGAACCCATGGACGTCAATTATAGACACTCTATAGCGAATCCTCACATTGTTGTTAAATGGATCATTGTTACAAGAACGGTAGCCGTCAATGAGTGGAATCGTCCCTCTGGTTTTAAGCTGGACTGCATTCCCATCGCCTCATGACCTAATTGTGAAACTACCAGGTTGTCGACCAAACCATTTTATGTCAGCCTCTCGAGTGAGCTCCGTAACACCACGGAAGTTTACGAGATTGTGCTATTCTAAGAAATGGCAGAATTGGCTGGGCAAAATCATTACAATAATTCTCCCCCAATGTGCCACTCAGGTGCATCCGTGATATATTCCAGCAGGATTACCTTAGAAAGCTGGGACAACTTTTGGAAACGTCCTAGCAGACAAGCATCTTGACTGAGCTACCAACAGATAAGTGGTCACCAGCGTAACCAAGACCCTATACGCAAAGCTGGTTGTGTGCGTGACAACAAGACTGCCTTCTATAATCACCATTCGCTCGGATAATGTGCTGGGCGTTGTGGTCAGTCTTGTTGCTTCCAGAGTTCTCATTTAGGCAACAAATGACCAAACCAGTCACTAATGGTGCAAGTTACCGCAGATTCATACCGAGGTCATCCGTTTTGTGTAGGCGACACTCTCCAGTAGGACGATTTCCTGACGAACACTACGGCTGAACTCAACGATGATCCACTAACTGGTAGGGCATGTCTAAAAAATCAGGCAACGCACAGGTTACAAATGGGAGCAAAATCAATATCCATGGTGAAAAACCCTATCATATAATCTCGGTTTCAGACACTCGCTTAGTTGATTTTCACTGCTGACGACGAACGAATACCTATCAATAGCGCTGACTTTCTAACACATTCCCAACTGCTTTTTAACGTTGAAAACGGAAAACACTGACTTCGCCCCTTCTCTTAGCATCGACACGGTCAAATGCAAATTCCATCCCTATTATAGGAATAGCACATAGTATGTTACTGGAAGAATCTCTCCATAACAAATCCCATTTACCACCACGGCATGACGAAGAGCTGCGGCGTTCATCACTTATCTTCCGTGACTCCCGTCTGACTGCTAAATGGTTAAATGCGCGTTGGAGCTTAGATAGTTATGGATCTAACCAACTTCCTCACACGTGACGGTAATTGGCACTCTAATGTTAAGCAAAGCAACAACACCACATCGTCGCAGTACACTACAACTTCATATCTTTGCTTTGCCTCCCTGTAGCAAGCCACCAGTTTCAAAAATGGATTTGTTTCGCACGTAGCACCAGATACCCGGAGCAGCTAAAACTGTTCCCAAGCGACCGCCATGCCCGTTTGACTAGTTTGGATTCATTCTGTTGGTTAACCCGAGGAACGTCACACAGTAGTTCTGACGCTGCATCGATTGAGTATCGAGTTTTGGACTTCGTACACGATTAGGTCGACACTATCTTGCTTTCTTTATTTTAAAATGGTAACACGTTTTCCGGATAAGGCGCAGCACGTCCGGCCAAGAAATCTCAGTCATTCATCCATTCTCTTCACCTACTGGACAACAGACATTGGACTATCCATACAGACCCATATACCGTCAATATCTGCCTTCAATGTGAAGTCCGACAATTACTCCCTGACAAAACGCTACAACCTGATATATTATCGTTAACGGTTCCAGCAACACAACTGAGTGCTCTGCCACGTCTGCGTATCAATCGACCGTCCACAAACACTACTGATCTAATCGTCAGGGCAATAAAAGTGAAATACGTCAGGCGAGTAATAATCTATTCCCCAAACTGGTCGACTTACTCTTATTAACATCCGAACCCAACAATAGAGGCGATACATTCACTGGTGAGCTTCGTCCACACGTACGACCCCATATCACTCACAACCATTTAAAGTCCATATCCAATTTAAGTGCGAGGGTTACAACAAAGTTCGTCCTACACTCGGCCATACGGCGTGCCGACTGAGCAAACTATACCACCGTATCACCAGTACGCATGAAACACAGGCTTAGCTCGATTTAATCACATTCACTCCGATATCGTGCACCTTCGTCCATCTTCCAGCAGCCGTAGACGATCCACAACCGTTTCCCTGAAACAATTGTAAGCAACTTCTGTGAATCATGTACTTTGAAATCTGATGCCTTAGGTACAGCCACCAACGGCGGTGAAACCCTCCCACGCGATGTGGATCGAACGCGTTGGTGACAACACATAATTATGCATCATCGTTCTCCATACAGTTCTTGTAAGCCTAACCGATCACTGGTGACAACATTGGCCAGCACCGAATGACCGGAGTGCCTACCTATTATTCTCCTCAGTCTGAAAACAATGTTGTAAGATTTTTGGCGGACTCCCACAGTCTTTCTGCCAGGCCTATATCGCACGATTGAAAAACTGCATGCGGGACATTCTATCTTCGATTCCATACGCAAGCATACCGTGACAAACGCGATTGTCAGTCCGTATTCATCCACGTTCAGTATCCGAAAACAACAGTCCAATTCCAAAATGAAGGCCTTTTTACGGTGGTTGATCAACTAGTTTATTATCGACAGAAGCAGAATCCACGACAATAGCTCTCCCATACTGACAGTTCAGTAGACTGTATCGTATTTGAAGGACAAGACCCACCAATTAAAGACCAACTCATATTTCCCAGGCAAATCTTCCGAATCACATAAACCCACTCAGTTCACTCAACCTGAGTGAACAAGAAGGTAGTTTCTCAGTCCTCACTTTAGTCAGTGCAAACATCCCCGTCGTAGTCTGTAGGGTCGAGCGAACCGAAGACGATCGGTTGAGAATAACGCAACGAGTAGACAAGGAGTATATTGTCGACCCGCGAGGCCAACGTAACAGCGAACAATGAACAAGACGAAACGATAGAAGGACGGAGCGACAAGCGAGCACGCAGCGGAGGTCGTACGTTCGAGTGCGCGGGGTACTTGTCGGTATCCATACTCGTTCAAACAAATGTTTAAGCACATACAAAAGTTGAAAACCGAAAGAGTACAAATAGCAGTCGTAACTCTAACATAGTCAGTAATAAACAAATGGGGTCGCTACAAGTCGAACAATGAATTGACGGACGATGCAGGGAATAGTAGTACGAGCTGACTGTTCACCATGTGGTCATCGGGCGATTCCCCATATTCCAACATTGTAGAGTGCAATCCATGGCGTGCTGTACGTAATTTTATATTCTGAGTTGCGTGCTAAAACACGATACACACCAGCCACTCTATACACCTACAGACTTGCTCCAATAACCTTGAAAATGTACCTTTCGGAAGCACACCTCAGAATCTCCGCGATCAATTCTCGGTGCAACTGAGTGTTGATTTCGGCTTGATCGTACATCACAATCGTATCAAAAATGCGGAGATCGGAAGCTCTATCGAAAAAGAGTTTTCAGGATTTATTGCGTTGAACAATGTGATGACTCTGAGGAAAACATTTTTGTCACATAATTTTATATTGGGTTGACTCGCCACGCGTTTGAAGACAAATTACGAAAGATATATTTTAACGTTTATTATTATGGAGATATGTATGCCTCGTCAAAATGAGAAGAATGATTCAAAAGCTTTGGTTCCTAAAACTTACGCGAAACAATCTGGACTAAATAACATACTAACCATACGGAAATTTGTATAGAGGAATCGTAGCGTTAATGCAGCAGAAAGGAATAAAACTAGGAGTACAGATAGAACTTGGTTGACTTCACTTTCTTAAAAACAAAATTTAACCAAGGTCGAATAGAGAGTAACCATGTTTAGGTTCACATGCTGAGACAATGGCTGGTATGTAAATAATTACTGATGAGTAGTCGGGGACTTGGTTATTTTCAAGTTGAACATCAGCTGCGATCAATTGTGGGTGATGTTCAACTTGAAATTAACCAAATCCCCGACTACTCATCAGTAATCTAAAATATCGCCTAGCAGGTTTAATGAGATCGGAGATTTCGACCTGCCTAGGAAGTCCTAATCGCGGGGTTATCGATTGGAGTTAACAGACAGTAACTGTCTCCTATCGAGCAACCTGATCATTACTCACAAGCGAAAGTGGTTGAGCGTTCACATATGATAATTCGGTCGTGTCTGTGAGGTCAATGGCGCAGTGGTAAACACAGTTGCCTCCCGGCAGTGGCAAGGAAATGCACTACTGACCAGCTCTAATCAGTGCTTCTGCTGTTCGAAAGGGGCCGACTGGAGTATCTATGGAAATGCGACAGCTGCGATCAATTGTGGAGTGATGTTCAACTTGAAATGTAAATAACTGCCGGAAACGACAGATTCACCGGAAGTCCGTTTCTCAAAAACAATCTACGAAACTAAGATTAACATCATTCACAACTGGCTGCAGCTATTGCATTCCCGTAGACTCTTCAGTCAGTTCATGTGAGAATTACTAGACTCCGGTGTCCCTTTTGTTGCAGCTGGTCAGTAGTGCGTATGATTTACATGGCCGGAACTCCAGCCACACCTTTGAAGGACAATCGCGTTATACTACGCGCCACTGACCCCATGCTAGACACGACTGGATTATCATATGCGAACGCCAAACCATATTTGCCTGTGAGTACCACTCGCATTATCCGACTGCTTCTTGAGGAGACAGTAAATGTCCCGTTAACTCCAATAGATGATCCCACTAGGACTTTCCAGGTTGCAGGCCCAGAAATCACTGGACTTGCAGAACGTTCGCATATGATAATTCAGTCGTGTCTAGAGCTCAATGGCATGTGGCCAACACGGTTGTCTCATGAAACCGTGGACCGGAGTTCTAACCCCAGCCGTGGCAAGGATATGCACTACTGACGAGCTCTAACAAGAGCGAAACTCGAGTCTAGTGCTTGCTTTTCGAACCACCTGACTGAAGTCGCCGGTTGCCGCCAATCGTGAGCAATGTTCACGGTATACTCACCAAACCTCCCTACTACTTAACCGTAAGCTACGTATCGTCTAGCATGATTTTTATCAGTAAGTTCGCCACTTCAAGTTCTCAGAATCTGAAATCCAAACTTCAACTGTCTAACTTTTATCGGTGTTCCGGTGGAACGCCGCATACACGAGCACAGACTGTCATGTACAACAGATGAACTAATATACAGTACACAGGCACGCATCTGATCCCAGGAGGTCAATACAACCAGGCCAACGGCCTTGAAGATACTAGATGCCGTGGAAAACTAGGCCTCTGTAGATATCGACAAACAGTAGCACACCTATCAACAAGAGGATCACATGTTCCATTAAGTGCATTCTAATGTCGGTGATAGTCACAGTTTAATGCAGGGAGTCCAAATCGACTGCTACCGTTCTAGTATTGTAAATGTGTATCGCAGAAATACTTGCGGTTGTGACAGTCGAGGAGTGACTTAGAACTAACCTCTGCAATCGTAAATGGAACCACGACAGTCCCCATCCCAGTGTCGACCAGACCAAAAAGAAAACGCTGGTGAGTCTGTGGAAATTGTCGCAACCGGTTAGTTGGCTTACTCCGCCGGAATGTCTTATCAGTGTTGTGGATGAACAGGCCTAGGAGCGTTGACACCAAAACTATTAAAACAGCATAACGCAGGTACTGTTGGTTTTCGTGAATGCACCGGTACAGTTCATGATCTATCTCAAGTAGCCTCACCTTTAGCCTGGATGTGAAAGAGAACCGCTGATTGCCTGGAATACCATAATCCACGAAAAGCATAATGAACGGCCACCAATTTGCGAAATACATGTCTGCTCTACGTCTACTAATCGAAGGTCCCTATGCGGTAAAGAAAACAACACACACAGACGTTCATGAGTAGGAACCGCATTCGTTACCGCTGCAACGATCAACACACCTGTGCCTCTACAAAAGTACCAAGCATCTATCTTCTGAAGAAACATTCATTCTTGTCATGAGGGGTATCCCGGAAACGATTTGTGCAGTTCTTAGGCATGGAACGTAAAATATTCACCGTTTACAACATACAGTACAACTAACAAGATTGGTCGAAAAACTCTAAGCTTTGTACTGTCTGGATGAACACGTAGTGCAGACGGACAAACGGATGTTGCCCAAAATAAAGACCACAACATGTGCAAACGTTCCTATTTGTGTGACATTCGACAATCAATGAAAGCGCGAAGTTATCTTCTGAAGCGATTCGTGAGCGGGCTCGAAGCTATGGATCCAAATCATCCAAACATTCCTTAACGAACAGCGGGCATCCGGCGATCAATAGTAGCGTCAGATAAATATGCCACTGCTCTTAGGGTTGTGGCGAACAAGAGTAAGACAGAGCGCAGCTGACTGGAGAATCGGAACCTGAACAGCTACAGCCCACTAAACCAGACGTCAAACAGAAGCACGGCAACGGAAGACCAAAGATGTGAAAAATTCCGTGAAAACCATCTGATATACACTCCCTCATAAGACGTGCTGACTACCAGCTGAAAGCTTCATCATAGACAGCAATACATCAGTGGTTCACACTGATGAAGCTGAAGGATTCGGTGACAGTTAATTGGTGTCCGCCCAGAAAATCGGAATTCGCATCCCGACCGGTTAGATGCTACGCCCGGTGAGCAATCAGGCACGGAACCACATACATCAAAATGGGGAACGGAGAGTTCTACGGACGAAATCATACTGAGGCGACCAAACCTTGTCCAAAAGTTAAACTGCTTCCTACTGAGAAGGCAGCACTCACCAACGGTGAAGGAATCATATCTTAACAATGAGGACCGATCGATGCAAGCACCCTGGTGGCACAACGTTTATGTTAGCTGGACTCGAATGCACTCCACGCAGACGCATACGAACGCCAATGCAGATCGTACCACAGTCCGTCCAATTACGTTAAAGATGAACTAAATAAATTCCACGAGAGTACAGTCTGTGACACGCACTCGAAAGTTATCCTCGTGTTACCTACAACATATTGTCATGGGAAACCAAGTCAAAAACAGCGAGATATCTCGAAGCGGCTATGGGACATAATCAAACCCACAGTGCATGAAACACCAACACGAGTCATCACTGTGAAATCGGCCCAATAGGCGGAAATCCACCATAGAAAGCGTCAGTAAAATTGACAAAACCTTCAAACGAAAACTTTGCTGAACTGTGGATCGCAACCCCTGATCACAAACTGGAGCACGCGAACAGAGGAGTGCACGAACTGGACGATGAAGATTTTGTTCTATTGAACGACTATCCATTAACAATATCATCTTTTGATGGGAAACGCACAACTATTGTTTAGGAATTACTTTCCATCCACAGTTCTCTTGTTCATCACTGTCATAATGATGATCGTGAAGAACCAGTTCAGTGGGAAACGGACGGATTTGCGATCGGCAGGTAGCCCAGCACGCCGAGTAGGTTACGTATGAAAATCAATAACTTTCGTTCATATCTCAAGTATTCTGTCGATTTCCCGCAGAATGTCACACGGTATATACAGAAGTGGATAAATATAATGACACCGTAACGTCGATCACAGGTAGTTGAAATGAAAGTAAAAACTTCCCAACTGTGACATATCTCAGGCAGTTTAAGGAACTAGTATGTACATCAACGGATAGGTTGGGGATAAATCATAAATAGCTCTGTATTGAACCCTATTAGAATAACTCGTACATTTCCAGACAGTTGTTCAGTTCACGGAACTGCTGAATAATATCCAATTTTCTGCAACGTGTCAGCTCCGATTATCCCAACGTGCTGCAGCGAACGGAGATGATAATCACCAGTTCAATGGTGGCAAACCCTCCAGTAGGCGGGCATGCATCCCCAATGTTATGCATGTGGATAAAAGAGTGAGGGTACGGCGAGAAATTTGACTGTCGATTAGCAACGAAAATACGCAGGCAGACGGAGTTCCAGTAGTCCAGTTGAACAGATTCACGCAATGCTTACAAAGAATAACCACTAAGCCACACGAAACAGTAGAATACTCACATTTCACCTCGAGGTTGGTACGTAGACAGCATCCGTTACAAGGCGTGAACGTTTCACCTCGGTGAAACAACTGTCGATATTGCTGAGATTTGAGAGCCGCAGGTAAAATGTTGGCCGATATTAATCGCATTACACACAATAACGCCTTTCATTCCGGAATTCAGATTACTCAGAAAAGGCACAGAGGATGACAAAAAATGAATATTGTAAAATAGTCAACAATCAATACCACGATGGAATTCCACCCTCTACTACATAATGAAGAACCATGTAAAACGTACGATTCTCTATACACGCCTTTTTTCGAAGACCGCAAGGAGACAACCGCCTCCACAGCAGACACCATGGAAACAGCTATAACTTTGTCTTAGAGACCAACGGATAGCGTGCAGTCTACTTTATCACAAAAGGCAACCAATAAACATGTAGTATCACAGATCCATGTCCTCTGCAACGCCCTTAAGGGGCGATTCGTCTTGGGTGGTCTCATCGTTTGTGTCAGAGTAGTCGTCCCGGCACAGAGGCATCAAGAAGGCACGAATCTCAGACAAGTGACATGATTGCAAATGTGTGTGAAAACTACTGAAGATAAGTAAGAAAGCGTCAGTGGACAGTCAAAATAAAGGTAGAGTACAAACAGGTAAATGGCCAAAAACAAAAATAGACACAAGTGAAAACAACAACCGAACTGCAGGCTTTCAATGTGGACAAGTGGGTCACGGAACCACAACTGGCGTCAGTGAGGACAACCGGGAGCAATCACAAATTTAAATGATGGGGGTAGTGCAAGTATTCCTGTACACTGAACTACAACGAAGAGAATAAAATACACGCTGATGATAAAGCAATCATCATATTGTAATGAAAGTAATCAACCGTAAAAGTCAATATAATAGACTTGTACAAACGTAAGCACGTTAAAATCACGGACAAAATGCGAAACTGGTCGCAAAAATGTAGCCTTCACAGTAGCAAAAAGTTGAAAATGTAGATAAATAGACAGAAGAAAGTGACCCGAATTCATTCCATGTCAAACGGGTTGGAGGGATGTAAAAACAACTAATCGGTACGAGATCGACAAATTGCTTGAATTCGCCTCCAGGTACGTAGAAATACGTATTGTGTCGTACAAACAGTACACGTAAGTATAAGTAAAGCCATACCAATCCAAAGATACATTTGGGCACAAAGTCAAATAAAGTAGGCAGTGACAATTAATAGTACCGAAAGACGACTAGGTGGAGGGACTGAAGAAGTCAGAGAACGATCAACTGAGGTTAAGCGACTCACGTTAAAACTGGTGGTGAAGGGGAAAAGGGAAGAAAAAAAATGTTTCATTGAGCACAGTTGCTTCAATGAACAAATGAAGAGAGAAGTAACACGGTCGAATCACATGGACATCAGACCTCTGCGAGACACTCAAACCGTAGGCACTCGTGAAAGTGAGACGGATCTTTTAGCCGGACAACCGTGTCTTGTTACTATCGCTTGTACAGATGCTGTTGAGTTGTTGGGTGGAACCCAGGAACGGAATTGGCGCCTCCTCCCGGGTGACTAGCCACAGCGCGCCAGTCACCAGGCATCAATCCGTTGGCTGACGGATGTTGCATACCCACTGGAGTGTGGTTAGCTGGGCCGCTAGCGGATGCTAGCCCATAACCCCCAGCAGATCGATACAATGTTTCATCCAATTTAAGGTTGCCTACATTTGAAGGATCAACCGGGTAATCGAAAAAACCTAGACGAAATCATTGCAAAATAAGTGTATAAGAGAAACTGCATTGTAGCTTGATTGGTGGCAACGCTGTTAACAAAAAACGATCTATAAAAACACATCAGATGAGCAGTAAGACAATCGAGAGCAGCAGTTTTCTATACTTCAATTTTCATATATAGACGACCGTTGAATGTGTAGAACAAAAGCTGGAGAGCGATACTCGAAAACCAACAGGACTACTGATCAAAATGGTGTCGATGCAATGCAGCAAAAAATGTGATCTTACAAGACATCCAATATAATTTAGCACAAAAGCGCATCTCAGTAAGTGGAACACTAATCAAAGTGGCTCGAAAGCAACAAGAGATTCATTCAGGAGATAGTCTACACCGCTGTTCTGTGAGCACCGTAAGAACATTCACATCATTTTGTTTATGGCAAAAAATGGACGTACGCCGTTCATAATGTTTGAACTATTAGTTCTCCGTAGAGTTTAGCACGAACAAGTTCAACAAAGAGCACGTAATATGTCTGGATGTGTTCAGTAACCTTGTGCGTGAAAGTGAACCCAATACGCAAACGCATATTTTTAGTCTTCAGCCGTATTCGTGCGTACTGTTGTTCAGACTGCTGGATCAGGAAGTGCAGATCGACTGCACCTCCACAGTCGAAAACTGTGATAGCATTAAGCAGCGATAGGCATGACGCTGTCTCACAATTTCGTCCACACATCCCAATTACGAACGAAAGCTTCTTGCACTTTCCCTGTTATGTTGCTCAAGTTGCATCAAGTCGAAGAAACACAAAGGACGCCATAAACGTTGCCGTAATCAGAACCAAACTAATATCCTTGTTTGCCATGAACTCTGGGTTTTCTGCTGATGGAAGTAAACTATCATTAAATGATCTTAGCTAAATTCACCTGTTTGCTTGCAAGGTGCGCGAATTTCGAGGTTGAACGTTTGAGTTCACATACAAGGTCTTTGAATACCAAGTCCCATTCTTTCCTCTTCCTTACTCGTTATCTTCTCTTATGGGTGTACGACTGTCAAATATAAATGTCAATTATTGATGTGTAGTTGCCAATGACAATGAACCGTAAGACTAAACCGAACTGTCGAGATCATTTGGATAGTCACCAGTGGTTGATACACGAAAGGTCCAGTAACTATATAGCCATGGAAAGGGTTTTGTTTGAAAATAAAAGCAAACAAACAGCGGAACGGCGACTCAATAAGATCCCAATAACTGAGACAGCATCGTGAGCTTGTTGGCATCTCATTACTAGTGTAACGGTGGCACGATGGAAGCAACATCCGAACACGGAGAGGTGCTCAGGTCAATCGCACGAAAAAGCCGGAAGAGTGCACTAGTATATGTCGATGTGAAAACGGCCTATATTTCACTAATCCCGTAGCTAACCAGACACCTCGATCAGCAAGTACATGAGCTTTTTAAGTATAAATTACTTAAATGGTCATATTAACTGAAATGGTATCCGGCAAGTTTGAGAACTTTTAGATCAAGCGCTCGCTGTGCTCACGAACTTCCGCGTCGCATTCAACAAGACTAACTGGCTGATCTTGCTATTCCAGATTTGCGTGTTGCGAAGACTGGAGAAGCATATAGCCTGGGTTGATGATTCGAGTGGTCGGCTGTTCATGGTGACCAACATTTAGACTGTAACAGTCCCATTAGTAAATCAGGTGGCATCAACAATGCGCAGGGGTACGACGTTGGTAAAGTTAACTTATATGACGATGTGAAAGCTAGCCAGTAAATAGCCATGTAACTTGTTGACTTCCAACCGGCTTGGACACTTTTTCACCATGGCGCGGTTGGTTACCTATTGTAAATCTTTGGCGACCGTTTGTTTGCAAGGTGTAGGCGCCTTGATGTTGTATGTTTGAATATAGACGTAGCTATTTTTAGTAGTTAGGTCCACTTCCCCCCCTCTCTTTTTTCTTTCTTCCTATATAGGTTTTTTTTCGTGGTTGTGTGGCAGTTAAGCATCAGTGTGAACCACTGATGTATTGTGTCTGTGATGATGATGATCCAATCCGCAAGTTGACGTTCCTAATCTCAATTTCAACAATTAGTTATCCCTGAAATCGGATGCGTTATTCAGCGTTTACCTGGTAAATGACATACACATGTAAGTTTGAGTTTTAAGAACGCTGGGGTTGATAGCTCAGGTTGGATGATTTAGTCAACCCTTGCAAGGTTTGTATCCACGTGCTCGACATGCCCAAGATGTGGGCCAACAAGCATACTCGATTTACTAACAATAAGAGATAAGCTAACGTCCAAACACTAACACTATCAACCATCACACTGACAATATGCAACGTAAGGTTCAAGAGCCCATATACTAATGAAAAACATTTCAAAATCTTTGTTACAAGTAGGCATCGCCAATTGGGAAAAGAAAAGCAAACCTGTTTGTAACAAGTTCACGAAATGCACACAGAAGGTTTCGCTAAGAAATTCATGTCAAGTGCACAATCCGAATGTTCTTTAGACAAACGGAAATGTTGGTAATCAATCCTGATTAAACTCAATAATAAAATTTAGAAATCAATGCCTTACTGGAACGATAAACTAAACGTGTACAGTGACACAAACGGCTGAGGATTTACGTACCAGGATCCCCGTGACCAGGAGCCGAAGGCCATTGCGTTAGGGCTGCACCTCCAGATCCAGTCATGCGAAATGCGGCAGCCGCGGCGGCCACTGCAGCCATTACCGCCCCATTCTGATGTGGGGCAGCAGAATGATCACTGAGAAACCCACCTTGCAATCCGTTAGCTCCCGCAGCACCCTGAGAATTTGCATTGGTTCCTGTCATTGAGACAGAAGAAGAATTATGACCGGCCCAATGGGGGTTGGAGACAGAACCTGGAGCGTTGACCTGGTTCCATTCGGCACCTCCAGTAGCGTTGGCAGTGAGACCGGAACCCATTTGAAGCGGTGCCAAATGACAAAGTGCGTTTGCTGCTGCCGTGGAGTGATTCCAATTGTCTAGTGAGCTGACGAGTTCGCCAGGGTTAGCAACCGAGTTAGTGCCAGAAGTTAAGGCCTGATAGCACAATGAATCCCAAGTTGGTCGGGGTTTTCGCTGTTGTTGTGGCTGCGCGTTGAAAAAAATCTCATCACTGATATTTTGCACTAAATGAGAAAGACGAAACAACCGTATAATGGAACCTCAGGAAAGAAAGACACGCCTCACAAAAGCGAAGCAGCGTTTAAGTAACGCAAGGCGGGATAGGACGGACTGAATTTCAACTCGTATCCAGTCTGTAAGTTTTGTTGTAGTTCGTGGTATAAAACAGCATTTATTAAAACGAACGATTCACATACCACATTTAATGAGATGTACTAAAAGCGGCTAAATACAAAATATTCCAGGCTTATTATGTAGCCGTAGGTAGCAATCAGTCGGGTATGTGCATTGCGTTGACCTGAAAGGTTTTACCGACTGCGGTTTCGGTTCTATGAGGTATAAATGTGTCACACACGGCAAGGCAGAGAAAGCAAACAAAAAGCAGTTTAATCCTTTGGTTGTGGACCGCATCACCGAATATGAAGTGAGGTTGTTTTGTCAGATCCCAGCAGAACTACTCCCACAGTTGCAGAACCCAACAGTTACCAGACAGGAATAAAAAAGAAACCTTCAAACACAGAGTACTCCAACCGAATAATCGTAGATTGTGACGGCAAGTATAACAGCTCATACGGTCTAGGAATGTACAGAGCGTAAATTTAGACAATCGGCCACTTACAAATGATTAAATCGTTCAAATAACGGGACAACCACAATTCAACTGTAACACGTCGACTGTAAATCACACTTTTTCGAGGCCAACTAGAAATACCCTTGACAATTTCACGTTCTCACGGAAGACCATCGTCAAAACTCGTTAAAAAACACAATCGAAATATCCATTTCATCCAAAAACTGCTTTAAATGTCATCGAGTTACGAACGAGAATACATAAACACAGAAGAACAAAGAGGGGGAGAGATTTAACTACTAAAAATAGCTACGTCTATATTCAAACATTCAACATCAAGGTGCCTACACCTTGCAAACAAACAACCAGCTGTAAGTGAAAGGCGTCATCAGCAAGACAGCTACCTCCCTTACAGCTTTCACTCCCCCGACTCACTTCACAGACAACAGGGACAAACAACAACAACATTCACGCCACTGACCCTGACCAACCGATATCTCATCTGACGTCTCCAGCCAAAGAATTTATGAGTCGTGATGGCTTCAGCTTGGGAAACGAACCCGACTTACAGTGGCCAGATTCTTGGTGAAAGACTTCATTTCTCTACGCCAAGTCATCATCTGTCTACCATGCGCCTTACGCCAATCGGCCGCAGCGTCGGTAGAAAGCGCTCGGTGTGGCAGCATCCTTGGTACATGACCTAACCATCGGAGTCAATGCAAATGTTTGACTGAACAAAAGAACTCGTTTGACAATCAGTGCCAAACACCCGCTTCCTAACCTCCTCGTTGCTTACTCGCTGGTGCCACCCGATACGAGCGATTGAACGCAGACATCGGTGGTCAAATACCTGGAGACGGTTCACGTCCTCTACCCTGAGCGGCCAGGTTTCGCTGCCGTAAAGTAATACAGCCCTCACTGTCGCCTTATATACGCGACCTTTAAGCATCAGAGAGATACCTCTCTGTCGCCATAGGTGCCTCAGATTAGCGAACACCGCCTAGCCTTAGAGATACGCAACTCTATTTCATTCCCAACATCTCCACCGTCGATGATGAAACTTTCCAAGTAAACAAATCGGTCAACAACCCACATGACTTCATTAGCTAACATTAAATCTACGTAATCAGCAGTCTTGCAGGAGCAACTTGCATTTCGAAGCTGCAAAGCGCATTCCGAAGTATTTAGCAGAACGCGAAATAGCGTCCAGTGTTGTTTGTGCTGCTTGAAAAGTGTCAAACAGCAACACCTTGTCGTCAGCATAATCAAGATCAGTCAGTCTTTCACCAGGTAGGAGGTCCACGCCGGCATCTTGTGAGTGCCGCAGACAGTCCTCCATTATTTCGTCTATGACGAAATTGAACAAAAATGGTGAAAGGTGGACAGCCTTGACGTCACGCCACACCTGAACTGTCAATCAGTTTACTACAAACCCTAACCTGAGCTGAGGTATGGGAAATAAAGCGCCGACAGTATGTTCACATATTTGGTCGGTGCATCCTTATATTTAAGCGACTCTAACAGTGTAGATCGATCCATCGAATCGAACGCACTTTCACACATGACGCTGCTCCAAAATTTGACAAACGGTAAAAATGTGATCTATACAATCCCGCCCAGGGCGAAACCTGCCTGTTCTTCCCTAATGTTTGCCTCCTGAGCTGCAGTGAACCGACCAAGTATATGGATGCCAAAACTTAGTAATGACTGGGATCAAGGCTAATCCCCCTATGGTTTTCGCAAGAGCCCCGGGACTCCTTTCTTGAATATGGGAACTATTATCGAGTGACCCCAGCACGGAGGGATGGTCTCCGTCGTCCACACAAGTTGAAACAACTGAGTCAAAGCCTCCCCCACTTCTTTGAAAAGTGCCGGCACGAGATCATCTGGAGCCAACAGCCCTATTACGTTGCGAACCGAAATGCAATTGCGGACCTGTCTTGGTGAGTGGTTCCAGATCTACATTTCAATTTTGTGACGGCAACATAGTAGAAACAAGGAGTCAGCTAAACTGATTCTCAAAGTGTTCCGCCCAACGCCCTAACCTTCTGGACTTATTATAGATAGTGTACCATCTGTCTCGCTGATAGCTTCACTGACAGACGGTCGTCTGGAACCAGTGACACGGATAAGCTTGAACAATTTGCCTAATGTGAAGTCAATGGCGCAGTGGTAAACACGGTTGCCTCATGAAAGCGTGGCCGGAGTTCTAGTCCCGGCAGTGGCAAGGATATGCACTACTGACGAGCTCTAATGAGAGCGAAACTCGAGTCTAGTGCTTCTTTTCGAAAGGGGCCGACTGGAAACGTGATCAGTTTGTGACGAGGGCATGGTGAAACTGGTGGGACTGGGGCGTCGTTTTCTGATTAGTCTTTGGTCTTTATCAAATGAGATGATTCTTTGAACAAAGCGATTGGTCGCTAGTGTCTTGAGAAACCTTTGGTACACAGTCAACCGGTCAAATAACCACAACAGTCTGTGTTGACTGGCTGGATTACGTTTATGGAGACTGGGCGGCTACTGCACCATCATTGAAACCACCAAAGGTTGGGCACTATGAGGTCTTTACGGGGCGGGAAAATTGAAGGCTCCGTTAAGTGGAGGTGATGTGGGCCGCTTGTCAAAAATAACAGTGATTACTCAAACTCACGGGTAGAAACACCGACTGAGAGGACACGGTGCCGCAGTGAATGACGTGTCCACACTCCAACGAGTGCTAATCGTTGTGGCATTTACGAGAACTAAGTAAACGGTCAGTATCCGTAAGCAACGTTGACGGATTACTATAAACGGAACAAGACAGGATAAATGAACACAGGGCACACAGAGCTCGAACAAATCAGTGAAGTAGACGCCACTTTTAAGCAACACCATCGAGAGCAAGCCTACGCTTTAAAAGCCACAAATAATGAAAGAAAACGAACCTCCATTGTTCATAGTAGAACCCGGGACCTGTGCTCCCCACCCAGATGGCATCCAACCATTACTAGCGGCTCCTTGTTGGTCAGGCCATCCAACGCCTGTAGTGTGGCCCAGGTTCGAAATGTGTGGGCCTGTACCAGTGCCAGATTGTGGCCCGTGATGATTTGCAACAGCCCCAGTTCCGTCACCGGCGTTCCACCCAACAGCAGACTGAACCCAAGGAGGATTTGGTCCAGGTGGACAGCCAGTGGGATTCCAGCCAGCTCCACCCACTCCTGCCCACTGGTTCCAAGGTGCATCTACGGAAAGTCAAAATAAAATATCTAACGAATTTCATTTGCTATATGTGTAAAATAGAATCCCGGGGGAACAATCGAGTTGTCTCAACATGTTGCCGTTTTACAGACAAACAGTGACAATTGACTTGCTATATTAACAGACTAACATGTTGAAGACTAGATTGTGACTACAGCTATTCGTATTTCTACTAAGTCGGGCGTAGTCATATGGTATTTAAAATTTAAAGTTGAGTTTTGTCGGCACCCTAAAGCCGACGTCTACCCTTCCACCGCACTGAACCTCGCGCTCGGCACAGCTCAGCGTGACTTCGTATTCGCTTATCGAAATATATTTGATCATCATCATCATAGACAGCAATACATCAGTGGTTCACACTGATGCTTGACTGCCACACAACCAGAAGAACAAAGGAAAAGAAAAAACTTATATAGGAAGAAAGAAGAAAACAGAGGAGGGGAGGGGAAGTGGACCTAACTACTAAAAATAGCTACGTCTATATTCAAACATACAACATCAAGGCGCCTACACCTTGCAAACAAACAACCGAGCTGTGAGTGAAAGTAAGGCGTCATCAGCAGCTTCCTTACGGCTTTCACTGCCCCGCATCATTAAAGTGCACTCACTTCACAGACAACTCGGCCAAACAACGACAACATTCACGCCACTGAGCTCGATTAGCCGCCATCTCACCTAACGTCTCAAGCCACCGACTCTGTGAGTCGCGAGGGCCCCAGCCCGGGAGACGAACCCGACCTACAGTGACCAACCCCTTCGTGAACGATTTCATTTGTCTACGCCAGGTCATCATCTGTCCACCTCGCACCTTGCGCCAGTCGGCCGCAGCGTCCGCAAACAGTGCTCGGTGTGGCAAACGACTAGCTGGCATCCTTAGTACATGACCCAACCATCTAAGTCTGTGCAAATGTAGCGACTGAACAAAGAACTCGTTTGACAATCAGTGCCAAACACCCGCTTCCTAACCTCCTCGTTGCTTACTCGCTGGTGCCACCCGATACGAGCGATTGAACGCAGACATCGGTGGTCAAATACCTGGAGACGGTTCACGTCCTCTACCTCTGAGCGGCCAGGTTTCGCTGCCGTAAAGTAATACAGCCCTCACTGTTGTTCTGATATACGCGACCCTTAAGCTTTAGGGAAATACCTCTCTGTCGCCATAGGTGTCTTAGATTAGCGAACACCGCCCTAGCCTTGGAAATACGCGCTTCTATTTCATTCCCTACACCTCCGACGCCACCGCTGATGCAGCTTCCCAGGTATACAAACCGGTCAACAACCTCCATGACTTCATTATCTAACATTAAATCTACGTGATCACACAATCTTGCAGAAGCACTTTGCATTTTGAGGCTGCAAAGCGCATTCCGAAGTATTTAGCAGAACGCGAAATAGCGTCCAGTGTTGTTTGTGCCGCTTGAAAGTTGTCAACAGCAATACCTTATCGTCAGCATAATCAAGATCAGTCAGTCTTTCACCAGGTATGAGTCATACAAATCGAAGAAAATTCTACTCAGTTTTCTTCTAGCGATAGTGCAGTTTATCAACGCAATAAGAAAAACCGATTGATTTATGGAGCTATAACCGTGTTGAAAGGCTAGCTGATGTTTCTCCTACAAAGTCACAAAGCCAGGATTTCAAAGTGCCGGAGAGATAACAGAGCACTCGCAGAAACGGATATGAAGAGTGTACTGGACAAGTTGTCAATCGACCAGACAAATCAAATCCAATTACTAGTCATTGGCTGTAACTGAGAGAAGGCACAGGAACGACATCGCCGGTCGTGAATCACAACACAACAACGCTGGCGGAGCCATCACATAATAAAAAAAGCTCCAGTATACAGATGCGAGGCGTTACGTCGGCGAGATGCTACCTAATTCCTAAAACATCGACGTACTCACATCGAGCCAACAAACAATCCAGTTGCACGTGAGAGTAAGACAGCGCCTGTTCTCACCGCTTCGTCCCAATAATTGGCCTCGCTTCAAGGAGAGCTCAAACAAACAACACGCTTCATACTAGTAAAACCGATAAGCCGCAACTTCTCCTAACGACCAAAGCAATCATGGTACCGTCGTCCGGAGAAAATAACACTATTTACAGTTCCAAAAATAAAAGCGGATGTTTTTACCAGACATTAACCAAATCACAGATTGGCACACTCGCAACTTATACGGTTGGCCTGGAAACTCGGTAGTGTGCACGACGTAATAATAAACGATGAGCTTCATTATTCATAGCTACACAGTGATCTTCAATGTTCACTGCAATCAACAGTAACGAGATTCACAAGCCAATAGGGTTAGACAAACTCATGTTTACCAAGTAATTGGGCCTCTTGAGACGTATGTCCCAGACGAGGCTACCCAAGAAAGCTCTATCTGCTGTTAACAAACAGGTCATGAATCGCTGGCCGGAAAGTTATCGCCTCATTCACTCCTTCACAACGACCATCAGCCTACACAGACTGCGTCGTGGAGTGCGCCGCCGATTAATAGAATGACGAAGTACATTATATAATTATTTTAAAAAATAACGGGAAACAAATGTATAGGTAAAATTAGAAGTAACAAGCAGGTACATTGTCATGTCGGACAATTTCAGTGAGTAAATATGGAGCTCACAATCGGGAAGACGATACCTTACGACTATAATCAAAAGAACAGAAAATTCACAGCTCACTATCAGTTTTGAAACGTGCCAGTAGTTACTATGGTCTGGCTACCGTTGGCCCTAACAATGGTCAATGGACAGGCTGGGTGATCAAAAGGTACAGATATACGAAGAGAAAGCAATGGAAATTCAAGAAGGAGAAGGATAGCCAACAGCCGTGCGGGTACAGGTTCATCATTGCTTACGATAGTCATGTCAGAGAAATTCCAACCAGCAGCTTGGATGGTAGCGAATTACTCAAATTATAGACGGCACCTACCAACTTTGCTTACGCTTTTGCATTCCGTAACGCCTGGCCATCCTGTGGTTTGTTCCAACCATGACCACTTCCAGTTTTCACCCAACCGCCGACACTTTCCACGAAAGATGCCCCAGAAATCCGACAAGCATACGGAATATATGAACGAACCCTCGCAGATTGTGTAAAAAAAATTACCTCACCTACTTATGGCACATCCAAAAGTTTTGGACATAAGCGTCGGCAAACGGTCGCGTTATTCAGCTGAACCCAATTGAAGCGGACCAAACGATGGAAGCAACAGTGATCGATCACTAGTTTGTCGATGTCTTCATCAAGAACAGGTCACATTTCCGAGTGATAAGTATGCAAGCAAAACACTCGTCCTTTCAGTGTCAGCCAAAGGTCATTTCGAGGTGACAGATGACGCACACTGACAAAGGTTATTATCGCTTATATTACCGCAGCAACGTTACAAACTGACTAGATCAAACTACCCAAATCAGTGAAATGGGTTGTTCACAATAAGGAACGTTGAGCAGAAGAGCCACCGTCTTGTATTACGACGATGTAAGACTTATTCTATGCAGATCCTACATGGTCATCCATTCAGCACGGGATACATGCCTTCGGTAGACAATGTCACTAGCAAACTGAACGTCAACTAAGTGTGGAGAGGAAATAGCACAACAGGGTCGTTGGACCCTCTAAGATGCCGTTCGTGACGCAATTTGATTAACAGACAGGATATCACTGACAAGCATCATTCGACGCGATGAACGATCATGAAAATTGAGCGAACTCATTCATTTGTTCATGACGGCCTTCAGCCTGGCCAGAAGGTACTGTGACCTAGGCTGGCACTCACCTTAATAGGAACGTGGAATGATTTGGGAGAAATAATAAAGACTAAGCGGAAGAACAAGAAATAATATGAATGCAGGTACACCATTGACTGCGACACACCGCCATCTCGGATAGCGTCTCTAACCAGCGGTTTGAGTGATCACGAGGACCCCATCCAGGCAGGCGACACCTACCCACTTTACTCAGTGGAGCAGTCAGGGTCTTCATATTTCGTGACCACGTTGTTGCTTGACCACCACGTGGTTTCACCCAACTGTTGGTGGTCTCAGTATATAATGCCCGGTACGGTAAACGATCACTTGATACACGTAGTACATAGCCCAACCATCGCAGGTTGTGTAAATATGATTAGTTGAAAAGGGGATCGCGCATTCCGCAACACGTGCTGGAGAACGGCTGCACTGATCATCCCACTTGACGTGGCCCAACTGGAGGGGATGAGATGTTTGTTAACATCTTCGCAGGCCACGTTTCTGAACCACAGAACAAACCAAAACGCACACGACAATTATAACTTCTTTTCAGCGACAACAGAACGTCTCATCTATGCCAGAGATAACGCGGACACATACGGTCAACTCGTGCCTCCGCTATCGTCGCTATCTCAACAGCAATATTACAAGCTGATGAGATAGTGCTACCCAAATATATGAAGAACGGATTACCTTTAACGGAGAAAGTAGGAGTGGAAATGCCCCAGTCTTGAAGCAACACTGCACTTTGAAGGTGCGAAGCGCATTCCATACAAACCAGCTCGGTCACTCACCTTGTTCAGCATGGTCTGCATGTCTTCGGCAGAGGGGCTAAGTAAGACAATGTCATCCGCATACTCCAGATCGGTCAACCTAGCGCCAGGAAGAAGCTCAACACCAAGTTCACTGGACTCCTCAAGCGCACCCTCCAGAATGTCGTCCATGACAAAATAGAGCACCCTTGACGAACACCACTAGAAGTGATGAACGCCCGAGACAGCTGTCCATAAACCCTCACCCTGCTTGCAGAGTGAGCATACAGTGATCTCAACAGATTCACGTATTTCCCTGGTACTCCCTTGCGAAGAAGACAGTTCCAGAGAACGTTACGAGCAACTGAATCGAAAGCAGCCTTCAGGTCCAAAAAGACCAGACCGTCGGCTGCCTATAAGAGTGCCGATGTTCCAATATCCGTCGCAAGGTAGAATTGATTAACGTACTCACGAACGGACCGCAATCTTGCGTGTTCTTGAGGTACCTGACTTTTCTGGAGCGTATGCCAATATAATGAGAACATAATGCCTTTCTGATTCACGTCAATGGGCTTTCATCGATGTATCGAGTCTGATATCACTGGCCTCATTTTATGTCGAGTCACTAACTTGCACACACAAGACACTAGACTGATGTCTCTGTGGTTGTCACGGAGACTTCTGACCTTTGGTTTGAAAACAGGAATCACTACTGGTAAGAATAAACCACGAGGTAACTTTCCAGACTCCCGAACCGTCTGGAGGAGTTTCGTCAATTCCGATATCAACATGTCCCCATCATCCTTGTAAAAAGAAACAGACAGAAGATCTGGTCCAGGAGCCTTGTTACGCTTCAATAATTTGAGCTCCAGGACCACTTCTGCTTCCGACGGAGGGCCGTCTGGAACGCAATAACTGACCATTCGGGTCCCGTCGTCCACATGGTCTGGTTGAGGCCAGCTGAACTGTTCTTCAAAATGTTCAGCCCACCTGTCAAGTCGACGCGATTGATTGGTGATAAGTGAACCATCTTTTTCACATATGGTCTCACTTACACCGACTCGACGACCAGTACAACCACGGATCAGGAAAAAATGGTCTTCTGCTATTCCCAGATAAGTCTCGTTCCACCTCTTCAGACTGTTCGACCAAGTAGTGCTCACGGTCTTTGCGCAAGCTTTTAGTCAGCTTGCGTTTAAGTTCTCGACGGTCGTCATCATATTCAGAACCAGGTGGGATCGAGCGACGCTTGTTCATAAGGTTTATCGACGCGATGGAAATCCAGTTCTGTCGCAACTGAACAGCTCCTTCGGAACATACCTCTTCACAGCATGATTTCATAGCTGCAGCGATTTGTTCCCAGTGTTCGTTAGGATCTTTCACCTGACTCGAACTGGGCAACTTGTTCACCAACGCCTCCTGGTAAGCGTTCCTTATACTTCCCTTGCTCGAATGCCGGTAAAGTATCTGGCATTCACAAATTTATGAACACTGGACAAATGACAAAACAGAACGGGCACACACAACAACATGGTCCGAGTCCAGGTGGTTGCTCCGAAATGCACGACAGTCCTTAACAGAGTGGCGCCACCTGTAACTGACTGCTATATGATCGAGTTGAGTCCATGGGTGATAAGCACCGGGAAGTCTCCATGTGCAACACAGTACCTCGTGTGTTGGAATGCGGCGCTACAAATATAGGGAGCATGAGATACTCACGGCTAAAGCAGTTTTTACCACCGTTAGCGATTCGTGCCCAGACACCAAACACACCTGCCAGCCGATTTCTCTCTGGAGAAAGACCACGATGGTCAAGCTTTCAAATCGCCTGCCAATACGGCGATATCAAAGCGTTCAGTTCGCCTCAGAAGGCCAGCGAGGACGTCGTAGAATGCACGTTTGGTAGCATCCGAACAACTATTTGTTGGAACGTACGCCGATATAATGAATACACAACGTCTTTCTGATTTGCGTCGACAGACTTTTACCGATGTATTGAGTCTGACAGCGCACAAGCGACTGTTCACTGGGATCCAATCGAGCAAACATTGCTCTGCTCTGGAACTCAGTGCGATTCCCACTCCAGCTTGACCGGGAGATTCACTACCGGCATTCATCATCATCATCATCATCATCATCATCATCATCATCATCATCATCATCATCATCATCATCATCATCATCATCATCATCATCATCATCATCATCATCATCATCATCATCATCATCATCATCATCATCATCATCATCATCATCATCATCATCATCATCATCATCATCATCATCATCATCATCATCATCATCATCATCATCATCATCATCATCATCATCATCATCATCATCATCATCATCATCATCATCATCATCATCATCATCATCATCATCATCATCATCATCATCATCATCATCATCATCATCATCATCATCATCATCATCATCATCATCATCATCATCATCATCATCATCATCATCATCATCATCATCATCATCATCATCATCATCATCATCATCATCATCATCATCATCATCATCAATCATCATCATCATCATCATCATCATCATCATCATCATCATCATCATCATCATCATCATCATCATCATCATCATCATCACATCATCATCATCATCATCATCATCATCATCATCATCATCATCATCATCATCATCATCATCATCATATCATCATCATCATCATCATCATCATCATCATCATCATCATCATCATCATCATCATCATCATCATCATCATCATCATCATCATCATCATCATCATCATCATCATCATCATCATCATCATCATCATCATCATCATCATCATCATCATCATCATCATCATCATCATCATCATCATCATCATCATCATCATCATCATCATCATCATCATCATCATCATCATCATCATCATCATCATCATCATCATCATCATCATCATCATCATCATCATCATCATCATCATCATCATCATCATCATCATCATCATCATCATCATCATCATCATCATCATCATCATCATCATATCATCATCATCATCATCATCATCATCATCATCATCATCATCATCATCATCATCATCATCATCATCATCATCATCATCATCATCATCATCATCATCATCATCATCATCATCATCATCATCATCATCATCATCATCATCATCATCATCATCATCATCATCATCATCATCATCATCATCATCATCATCATCATCATCATCATCATCATCATCATCATCATCATCATCATCATCATCATCATCATCATCATCATCATCATCATCATCATCATCATCATCATCATCATCATCATCATCATCATCATCATCATCATCATCATCATCATCATCATCATCATCATCATCATCATCATCATCATCATCATCATCATCATCATCATCATCATCATCATCATCATCATCATCATCATCATCATCATCATCATCATCATAGACAGCAATACATCAGTGGTTTACACCGCTGATGCTTCAACTGTCACACAAACAAAGAAGAAGAAAAAGACTTATATAGGAAGAAAGAAGAAAAAGAGGAGGGGAGGGGAAGTGGACCTAACTACTAAAAAATAGCTACGTCTATATTCAAGCATACAACATCAAGGTGCCTACACCTTGCAAACAATGGAGAAGCGCTTGGATCGACAGTTATCTAGAGGTGAGCTCAAATGGATAACGGTGCTAGAATCGTAGACTCGCGTCTCCGACACGCAGCACACATCAAGCTCCAGACTTGAGAGAGTACTAGCCAGAGCAGCTTGCTGACCGACTTGTCGGAGAGTGCGGACATTGAAGGCGCCAATGTTTACCGGTTGTCTTGGCTTTAGAAAACAATTATCGCCCGAAGGCACATGGAAGGCGGGAAACCTGGAGGTGTAAAATAAAGGGAGAAAGTCGTAACGGATGAGTGACGTCAGTGTTAGATATGCCGCGGAAGGGGTTGACTTGAGGGACCCCACCCCGAGTCTCTGACTCAAAAGTCTGACCTGCGAGACAACAGGATACAAGGTTTTCTTGGGGGACCCCACCCGGAGCCAGACTCAAGATTCTGACTCACTCGTCAATCAGGCGCTTGCCTAGTCCGAGGGTGCAGTGAATAAGACATTAATGTGATTCCATTCACTTCTGCGCTCAATGGATGTATTTGAAGCTACAGCAGTTTTCTGGATTTTACCAGATTTTTTTTCGATCGTATGGAATAACAAGTTAGCGACGTAGGTTAGTCGCTGGGTGACCGGACTGCTCTTTATCTGAGGGTCTTTTCTTACTCTTTCCCAACTTATTGGGAAAACAGTGGTGTCGGAAACAGTTCTGAAAAAATTTTTGAGAAGAGTTTTGCTGGATGCTCACAGGATCGCGTCTCATGTGATAAACAGTGTGACATACAAGCCTAAGAGTGCACCTGGCTTTTGTCTGGCCGCTTCTCTTTTGCCTATCTGACAAGATGGCACCTGGTAGGACTGAAGTTCTATTCAGCATAGCCATTCAGATCGACGCAGTAGGCACATACGGCCACCAAGCTGAAACTCAAACTATGTTCGTAAAGTGGGCATTCAATGTTCCTAATAGATTCAAATGTTTGCCTGAGACCTACTTGTGATGAAAACAACCTCTGGAAATTTCACAAACAAAGACATCAACTAGGAAAAGACAGACCAATGGTGGCTTACAAGACATGTTGCGAATTGGAAACGTGAACAAGGAGCCCTCGACCGGACTGGAATTCAGTGTGATCAACACAAATCTCACTTTTTTCGTAAACGACAAATCGACGTAATGTTCCAGCATGTATGCAGGTGGCACTCATCAGCATCACTATTTTTAGCTTACAGCGGTACCCCTTGGTATTATGCGTCGGGTCAGACAAGTCCACGAAGTAGCGGAGTGTAAAGCATATGTGGAAAATAACACTGAAAAACTGAACACAGAAAACAATAGAGCTTCGTGAGAAAAAGTCAACTTTGTGGATACAGGTTTTGCCACTGACTGTGACACAATGCCATGTCAGAGCATATCCAGCCAGTGGATGGGCGTAAACTCCCCAAACAAGTAGATGGTATCTGCCAAATTTGCTCAGGGGAGTGGTCAAGGCATACATAGCCAGGGACCACGTCACCATCTGGCCGCATTTTAGTTTCATTCAACCACTCACACTGAACAATGAGCGGTGCGGCAGACGCTCCGTCGGCATATGGAGCACGACCCAACTAACGAAGACCGCGCATTTTCACCCTCTGTTATCAGTCGTGAACTCGTATATTTTTCGAATAGGCGCAATCAGACTGCCGCGGTACTGACACAGTCAGTCCATTTTATGTAGGCAGGAATGGACCAGGTCACTGATCCACGCGCTGTAAACCCAGCCCATAATCGACATCAAAAGTGACGAGGGTTGGCGAATGCACTCGGCACTTCCGCCATTCTTATGGACACCTCGTCAGCAATCTTACGAGCTGACACTAACCAGGCGAGTGAAGCGGCCAACAGTCTCCAGCGACCTGTCCGGTATAACGAAGACAATGTCGTAGCCAGCAAGTCGCGTAACAACACATCTTGAGGATGCAAACTGCATACCATACATATGTCACATCAGTTAACCGATTCAGCATGATCTGCAGAAGTAGTTCCATTAACGCCGTTCGCATACTCATTATTAATCAGCCTACCATTGGGTAGAAGCCCTTAATTGGGATCCTCGGAACGTTTGAGTGTTCCTTCCTGAATATCGTTCATCACAACGTTGAAAACGGAGGGGGTGATCAGACACTCCCATATATGTAACATATATGACCGAGCGTGCAACGTTGTTGGCACCGTTTTGATTTTCGTTTGTGTAAGTCGTGTGCATGGCTTACTGGGCCTTTGGCTCATGCTTGTTTGTGTTTCCTTTTACAGGATTGTTGTTGGAACCCCTACTTCGGAAGAACGCTGTCCCCCGGTGCCCTAAATTTGATCCACGAGTGTTACGAGCATCAGAATAAAGACTGTCGGCATGTATGTTACACTATATGTATGCCCGCGGTTAACACAGACGTTCGACTTTCATACAAATGAGCACAAGTGACTGATTTTGTTGGAAAACTCCACGATGCACAAATTGTGCGTATCAGCCTGCGCCTACCCAAATCCCGGAAAGAGTATAACATTCGTTCAAATAATTCTCATCATTCAATTTTGTTCATTTTTCGGTTCAAGAAAATCAAATCCCAGATAAAGGACAGTCAGCCATAAGCCTTCATCCTGGACCAAACCAGACAGCTACCGACCAAACTGATAGACAAGCAACTATCGATCGAGCAAAACCAAGCCAATGAAGATCCGTAGCTCAGAAATGCCCTACTGCTGGTCAACTGACCCAGACTTTTTCTCCCAAGTCGCAAATCGCCTGTATCACGAGATTGCCTGATACCTGTACAGCTGCAGAGCTCGTTTCTTGCTGTACCGGCTTGGGATCAGGAGACACTTCAATGTCTGTCTATGCTCCAACAGATTGCAGTAATGTTGACGTCAAGGGCGTCTCTTACTCGGATTTAGCCGGTCTTTTTAAGTTGGCACACGGCTCTAGCGTAATGAATCTGGCAGCAGATATGAACACCCAGATCGATCGAGTTCTGTTCAAGTAGCAAACTGGGGCAGGTAGAGTGAAAATTAGAGCATCGATTAAGTTGACGCGTTTATTAGCAGACGCAACCAACGCATTGAGCACTAAACGTACAGCGCTCCCCCAAACGGGAAAAAGCTCTCACGCAAAAACATTTATGACAGGACATTTTTCGCATTAGATGTTTCCAGTGGAGAAATAGCCTATTCATAACCATACAGAAGACTTATAAAACTTAACATAAACCGTCCTTCTCCTCAGAAGGAGACAGTATATAGTCCCGTTGGATCGAACCCAGCTTGCTCACCCACCTACCTGAAGGGTGGCCAAAGTACACATATTTGTTCTTGGTGTATCTTCAAATGTCGCCCTGATGACTTAAAATCCGGTCTACATGCGACCAAGGAATCGAGTTTTAGGATAATACGGTGTTGTTGTCTGGACAAAATCACATCAACATCCGCAAGGTGGTCTCTGGGACTGATGAGCGGCAGATTTCCGATATGACCCATTGCAAACACGAGTAAGCATATTGTTGCATGGCAGCAAATACTAGATGGTATAATGTCGGCTAGTTATCCCATCTTTTAATCCGAACGGCATATGGATATGCCCATTTACCTCAACGTGATCTTACACCATGATATTAGGGATGTGCGACAGACAGCCAGTTTTGCGTCATGGTTACTCGATAATATACTTCCTTCTATGAGGGTCTATGATACATTAGGAAGTCTTGATGAGACCTCAGCAATGATCACCAGGGACTTATCTATTTTAACGAGCCTGAAAAAGCAGCGTTCTTGCGTAGTACGTCTCACTTACACCGATCGGATTTCATGATTGGGAAGTGAAACTCTTAAGAAACAATTCCGCAAAAAAAAGACTTGCCCTCCCTCGAAGGTGTTTCTGGTTAGGAGGGAGAATATCGTACGACTAGACGGTGCTACGTTAACGTTTTGACTTGACTTGACGATCGCGCCATGCACGTTAAGTGACGGGGTAATGAGCTAGAGTTTGGGAAACACTAGGTTAAGGTAACACCCTCGGTTATATTCAGTAATTAAGTAATTATCGTTGAATACAATAGGCTTTTGGGCGCACAACTCCTCATGATAAGAAAATCGGTCACGCCTGAATCGTATCAGTCTTCAAAAAAGGGTCCCTCCAAAAAAGCAAGCGTAACCTCAACAATCCAAAAAAAATGAAGTGGTCCAACCAACAAAAGTTGTCTAGATACCTAACCGAAATTACTCACAAGAATCATTTGGCTGAACTTGTGTAAAGTGATTACTTCGACCCCCTCGAACAGCGCGGCCGTTCGCCTGGGGTAGAGGACCACCGGGAAATGACGCATACCCCACACGTTGACTAATAGGTGGTTCCATTGCTTTAACCTCCACCTACAGGTAAAGAAAGCATCTCTGAAGTTTCATCAACGAAAACCGACCTGCTTTCCATCAATGTTCAAATAGTGTAAACGAATCAAATTTCTGACCACTTCTTCGTCATCGAAACCCACGAACGCGAAGCCTGCCAAAAGAATTAAAGGGTAATTAACGAAGCCATTATCACATTCCTCAACAGGTAACCAAACATAACCATGGTAAGCAAGAGCAACACTAAAAAACAACAGTCCATATTTACGGTCAGCCACCACGCGATTAAAAATCAACCTTT
>LOND01001526.1:41842-52570 GCA_014220965.1 Paragonimus kellicotti | reverse complement strand
CTCCATCCACCGGCTGGGGGTTATGAGGTCACCAGCCCGAGAGGCGAACAAGACTTATGGTGGTAAATCTCCCCGGTTAATGATTTCGTTTCTCTACGCCAGGTCGTCGTCTGACCACTCCATACCCTGCGCCAGTCGGCCGCGGCATCGGCAACGAGTGTTCGATGTGGCAGACTACTTGTACATAGCCTAGACGTAGGAACTGAACAAAAGAACGCGTTTGGCAATCACTACCAAATACCCGCTTCCTAACCTCCTCGTTGCTTACTCGCTGGTGCCACCCGATACGAGCGATCGAACGCAGACATCGGTGGTCAAATACCTGAAGACGGTTCACGTCCTCTACCCTGAGCGGCCAGGTTTCGCTGCCGTAAAGTAATACAGCCCTCACTGTCGCCTTATATACGCGACCTTAAGCATCAGAGAGATATGAAGCTGTGGCAAGAGACGGAACTTACCGGCTCAGTGTTACTACAGTTAGCTACATCTGTTGTGGGACCTGTAGAGTAATTATCAGAAATGGAGGTCGGGAGGGGCCTGAGAGCTAAATTTGATAGGACAGTGGGGGAGGGGTCAGCAGTAGCATGATTTCGCCTATCCACCCTGCTGTATGCAGCAGATAGGGCGACCCGGTTTATACTGCGAGACGGCCGATGCAGTATGGATTTATTGTTGTTGTGAATATTCATGGTTGTGTGTGGGCTGAGATACTGCCAGGACGCCCAGACCTAGACAGGAGAACGATTAGGGTTCTCAACCAAAGCCTTTGGCTCAAAAGCCTGTACCGCAAGGCAGCGGTTGGGTGGCAATGTACCAGAACTGGTACATTTTCCGGAAAAAGATGCCAACCTGGAGGACCAGGAGACTGGTTTGTCAGACCTCTACCATTGGCCTGCCTGGTATGAGTGACTCTATCGGTGTGGTGATCACACCGTCCAGTTTAGCCCAATAGGTCATCGAGATGCGCAAGCCGTCACACCACGTCAAGGTCCAGTCTCGTTGTGACGGCATTATATATGCCCGGTACGGTAAACGCTCAGCTGGCATGCGGAGTACGTGACCCAACCATCGCAGGACTGTGCAACGTGATTAGTTGACCAATCGATCGCGCATTTCGAGTGTTCGGGAACACGCTCCAGCAAACGACCGTATTTAGGCCGCGTATCTTCTATGCCTGTTAAGCGTCTGTCGCACCAAACATTGCTCAGTTCAACCACTGCGGTTGGAGGGAATCCTGGTTCAGCCATCAGTCATAAACCAGACAGTTTTTGATTGCCACATTGTGTAAAGTTACGCGTTGCAGTGTGCCGAGAAATTCGTGCCACTTGTTGAAGACGCCTTTGGGTAGTTTGTTGCAGTTAACGACGTCATCACCAATGGGCACAATACGTCAATGGTTGACGCCGCCACTTAACTGCGATGTGCCACCTGAGGGAGAAAATACCTGATGTAGAGCTAAAAGATTGGAAGGGTTGAGACTGCGTTAGTCACTCTTTCTCGTCCTGATCGATCAGTTGACGTCGTCACGCCTGTCCCGAGTTGCAATTAAGAGCACGACGGCCTCTGCTGAACCTGCCCGAGCGGTTTCAAGTTTGTCACTGAGTTGCGCTTAGTTTATGCACCCAATAGCGCTAGCTTAGACTGATAAACGTAGGATCCTACGAATCCCAAAAGCGTCAGTACGGTAGTGGAAAAAATTGGATTTTATACGGCGCTGAATAAAATGCACAATACCAATTCTCTCTCACATCGAATGTAAATTATTAGGATCTCGAGGTAGACGAGCAGGGAACAACCACAATACGGAGCTGTTCACGATCCACGCAAAGTGGCCGATGGCGATCAAAATGTAAGCTCACGAAAACAACTGAATCCTGATAGTGTCGAGATAGATTACAATCACTGGGTTCAAAAAAGTTTAAGGAATATTTAAATATGGTTACGAATAAGATGAAAACTGAAGACAGCTGTCAAAAGTTCAGATCATCGGTCCTGGATGGTCGCTTTAACGAAGACACAAACCTATGAAAGAAAACAAGACGCGCCTTCTACGAACAAATTCGACGATCTTTAGCAACTCTTCAGCATGGACGTAACGAACACTTCATTTATTTCAACACTGAGCCCCAAAAACCAACATAGCTTCCGACGGCGAAAGGTTGTAGGGGGCGCTAGAGATAAGCTCAATTCGCCCTGTTATTAGTGACAACTTAGTTTGTACGGCGGCCTTGCAGAAGACACGGTGGCCGGCCGTCACGTTTCAGCCCTCTTTGTGATGTTTTTACAACGACCTGTCTGACATTTATTCACTTCCGGTAACACTTTACTCCCACACTCTTGTGCCGATCACCCCTGAGAACAGAAGATTCACAAAGACGGATCACCTTAATTCGTATGCCATATGAGGCAGTAAGTCACCAGTCAGCTTTTAGTCCCGATGGTTGTCTACGACTCCAAAGCTCGCAAGCGAGATTTTAGGCTTACCTGCAACCATTTATATGGCTCTCCAACATTGTGACTCCGTCGTTCAGAAAACCCGATTTGATCGAATTAATAACAGTTCACTAGGTCGCAGTACCCTGGAGTTTTAAGGCGCACCGTATATTGTTACTAGCGGACGGTTGTTATTTATTCGCTCAAATTTAGCGACGTAAGGTAGGGGCGTTCCTTTGTTCATTTTCGATCGGTGAGTCACCGGAACGTTCTGATTATTTTTTAAATACCACGCCTTAGTGGCTAGTTCCGGATGAGCTAAAGTGCCCGTCAATTTTATGACACAACAGGCGATCAAAACTCTTCGTGTGATCTAAGGCGGGTTGCTTTCTCAGCTCCGATTCCTCTCCTATGAGAGTAGGATGCTTCAATTCAGCCTTCACCATCCCGTTCCATTAATTTTTCACTTCACAGCTAACTCAGTGAAACAACGCTGTCATTGGTGCCACTGATTCATATTATTCACGTAAATTTCACATTGATAAGTCAGAACAGTTTTACCCTACAACTGCTAGTCGTTAACATGAGAGGTCGAGGATGTCAAATGTGCTAAGTCATTCCATCATTGGTTGTTTTGTTCAGTCATATGCGCCGAACGGTATCAGCAGATAACCAGTCGGAGTGACGATGAAGCATTTTCGCTCATAAAAATCATGAGAACGCATTTATTAAGAATACCAACTCACCAGTTGTTACGCCGTTCGCTGTTTGGTAAAATCCCCGCCGATTGTTTTGAGACGGCTTGTCTACAATCAGTGAATATGTGGGGTGGGTGGGTGATGAAAACAGGCACCAGTGAGCTGGTGTCACAGATCGTGTGCGTGTACGACGCTTCTAAACCCTTCTTGTCAACGTTTTCTCCATCATTACCTCTTTAAAATTTTCATTGTCGTATGCTTCTGGATACCGTTACGGTAAACAGTAGCTGGAACCGGCATACCGTCTAGTTTGACAATGGTTACGATAGTGTTTGCATGTGTAAGCATCTTCAAAGACACTAAAGCAGTCGGCCTTATAGTTTTAATTTCTTGAACAGTCATTAAAACATGTTTGCAAGACAATTAATAAAACACTACTTATCTGCTGTTAATTCATCTTCATTACTGCACTCTCCTTTTATTGTCCATTTGGTAAAATTTTACACTCCCAGAGCGAAATGGACCAGAACTTTTTACGAGCCGCTCGCGCCGGCAACTTGGCCAAAGTCGTTGAGTTGCTCAATGCCGGTGTTAATATCAACCTTTGCAACCCAGTAAGTTGATTCCAAGTTTGGCTTGCTTCCCTTTTCATATTATGAACAGGTAAATATAAGTGATTCTGATATCGTTTGTTACCTCCTTCTTCTCTAAACACTTGTTGACTTAGTATGTTTCGTTCTTCTCCATGGTGTTCTCAAGATCTGACTTTTATGGTTAAATGTTGCTTATCAGTTTATGAAAGTCTTCATTTTTGTTCATCTTCCCCATGCTTTACTTATCCCTATTCACTTGTAGATTGGTTTAACCGCCCTTCATTTGGCTTCCAAAGAAGGATTTGTGGACATTGTGACCGAGCTGATTCATCGCGGAGCGGATTTTGATGCACCAACCAAGAAGGGTAATACAGCACTGCATATTGCCAGTTTGGCTGGGCACTTTCAAGTGGTGCAACAGCTGTTGGACGCCGGTGCCAATGTGAATCGTCAGTCTGTAGTAAGTCTTGTTTTTTTTGCCACTTGGTCACCCATTCCGTTCGGATTCTTCTAGACTAGTTCCTGACATAATGCCACACATGATTAGGTCTACGGGGATTTTCTGATAATATCTGAAGTGCAGTATCAATTCTTAATTTAGCCTTCACTTCATCTTCAGTCATAGGCAGCCGTTCCTTAGGTTGTTGATAGTATGGGTCAAAAAGACGGACGACGCAAACCTCCACGTTGGCAACCTTGTCTCTGGGTGTTCAGTCATTGCTTAACTCCCTTCAAGTTGACTAACTTAATAGAGCTGCATGCCAAAATCACGTTTCCGTTAACCGAACGATGCCTTGAACTGGTATTAGAAAAGAAACGTCATTGACATCGATCATGGACACTGTTGCCACGTTGATACTATTTGCCTATGGTTGCTGGTGCTGCTGTTTTGTTGATGACATCTTGTTTTCACTTATAGCTGGGTTGTTTGTCTGCAAAGTATAGACACCTTGATGTTGGGTGTTTGGATATACGCTTAACTATTCCTGGTACTTAGTTTCCTTCCTCTGTCCTGTTTGTTCTTCTCCCCGACCTGGGCTTTTTTCTTCTTCCTGGTTGTATGACAGTTAATCACCAGTGAGAACCACTGGTGTATTACTGTCGGTGTTGATGATGATGCGCGCATGTATGTATGCGTGAACTAGACTGTATGTGCACGTTCATTCCTGTATCAGCTTTTGGTCTGGTACATTTATTTTCACGTGTAGATCTTGTGCAACCTAGGCGCTTACTGCGAAACTTGACTTAGTGAAATTCGACAAATGACACATTGAAAGCGGTTGATGTTGGAACTTGTAGAAGGGATCTGTCCGAAGATAGTGAATCAGTGAAAAAACTCAAGGGGCTGAACTGACGGTGTCTATGTAGGGAACTTGGTCGTCCAGGAAACTATTATATCAGTTGAACATCATTCACAATCGATAGCTACTTTCGCATTCTTGTAGACCTTTTGACCAGTCTGCTACCGACAAGAGCGAAACTGGAATGTAGTACTGCTTTTCGGAAGGAACTGGCTGATACATTTATGGGAATGTGAAAGTTGTGATCAGTTGTGAGTGATGTTCACTTTATGTTGACAAAAAACCTTACTACCCACGATTATTATGTATGGATATATCAACTTCTAAAGTGTTTCTAGAGTAGATGATACATATTTATATGTATGTACACAAATATTCGCCTAATGCGATTGTTGCGGGTATTTCCGTTGATGACTGTGGTTTTGTTACCCAGTCAACTTGCCACACTCCCATGAATTTTACAAAATGCACTTGTCTACTTCACGAATACAGTTGCTGAGACTTCTTAGGTGCAATTCTTGTTTTACACGCTTGGTTATGATTTAGTGAACCTTAGACTGGTTGCTTACAATTTCAGGCGTTGCCGGTGATCATTTATTTTCACGGCTAATTTTCAGCTTTTCTCTTCTGATTGTATCTTCTTGTAGATCGTTCACATCTTTAGCTCATCATATAGGTACAGGTGACGTAAGCATGACGCTGCTATCAATTGCAAGCTGAGGCCCTTTTCAGTTAAAATATTTCCTCATTAAATACAACCATTCCCTTGTATCTCAGTTTGGAACATCTTCCTCAGCGCTTCGTTTTCCAGCGTCTCTTCCCATTAAGCTATTTATGGTTGTGTCGATTTCCATCTTTTGTCTGTCCTTAATTCGTTCTCGCTCCTCTCTGTTAGATGGGGTCGTGTTTTTCGCATGCGAATTTTTATAAGTTCGCTACCAGTAAAAAGGTGATTTGTTTTTTCTCATCCTCAGCTGGTGCTTATCTCGGTTTGTGTGTATGCGCCTGTAATGAAATGGTATGCCGTTGATAATTCGCTCATTTGCACACGTTACTTCACTCACTCAGTTCTCTCTCAGGCCTCCCGACTTACCCTATCTATTACTTGTACATGAGAGAAACTCGATACTTTCATCGTCTCATTCTCGGATGTCGATGTTACTCAGGCCTATGTGCCGTTGTCAGTTCCAACATGTGCATGTCGAACTGCTGTGTCCCCCCTGGTTTAGCCGAACTCGCATGTCACATTGGCCGCTCGGAGGTCCCAGTGCTAGAGTACATACAATGATGTGCTTTGTTATAGTGGCACGTGCTCTCGGCTCTAATGGTGTTTTTTTAGAGAGTGCTCATGTTGATGAATGCATCACGCGCACATTTGGCAACGTGCCGTGTGAATTCGGTCTCTCTCGGCTGCCTGTGAAATGCTTATCGGATCGTGAATTAGGTGAATGACTGGGTCGATTTAGGGCTCGTTACACCGTACGAAAGCATCATTATGATTAATGTGGCAACGGGAAGGTGTACTTTCACATGGTCCTGTGTTAGTTGTGAATACGGTCAACTTTAATGCTGACCCTACTTTTCTCTTGGCTGCATAACCTTGAACGCAATACGATCTGCTTTGTCTGCTCTCTTTCTTGTCACGTTTGTCTTCCTGAACGTCGAGTTCCTTCCATTGATTGGACTGTTTAATTGGATGCCAGGTGCACATGATATCCCGTTGAATTAATTGTTCTTTGTGTTTAATTCGAATCTGGGATTTCCAGAGACACTGCTGTGCGGAGCTTATCTGCATCTTGTTCATCCTAAATGCCCATCACTGTTAGACTAGCTATTCAGCTTGTGTTATGATACACCGCCAGCTTCCATAACCAGCCAGTGTCGTTTGCATGTAGCCAATAAGATCGGGTCCTCGTCCGAATATGTGAAATTCTATTCCGTTGTTACCATCCAGTTTTCTAGTAGACTTCCCTGTGGATTCCCTGCACAATCGGGTTGACGTCGTCTCCCCCTGTGCTACATGTTTAATTGGTTGATATCACCAAGAAGTGTAGTGTGTTATTACTAGAATGTAACGCATATACAATGTCCACGTGGTTGTGCGGGCGATCCTCAGGAATGTTTGCTAGCAAATATTCGGTATAAGTAAACCGAGGGAACTAGTCTGAATTCCAAGTGTGCAACCGTGGGTCCGATCGGGTATGTATTGTCTTTTGCCATCTGTAGTGATTGAAACGTTCATTATTTCATGTGTAGATTGTCGTCTTACATTTTGATATATTTTGTTGGTATTCAAATTTGATACTAGAGACAGCTCAGTGGTAACCGTCCCGATTGCTAACCACACGGTCACTGATTCAAATTCCCGTTGGCTTGGCTACCTTTGTCGAACTTGAATCGATAAATTGTGTCTGTTCTGACACATAAACTGAACATGACAACTCACTTAGCCACTTAATTGTTCCTCGTCAAGTTGGGGAACTCGTGAGCCGGTTGTGGCACGTCGGCCCTCATCTAAGCCTTTTTCATTTTCTTCATCTGGGCCTGAACCAACTATTGGTTTTTGATGGCGATCAGGAGCTCAGGCGTCTTCTGGTTTTGACCACTGTGACAAGCTAGTTCACGAGTAGATGATGTTTTTCATAATATATTTGCATTTTCACCCTTAGTTCAACCTAATCTTATGTTTCTCGGCTTTACTGCTTGTATGAATCATGTCACTTAATCATTAAGTCGATCGCGCCTTACGTATTCACAAGGATTGTGTTCATGCTAGTCCATCCTCCCTTTGTTTCTACACTTTCAGATCGGGTTTACACCGTTATACATGGCCGCACAGGAGAACCATATAGATGTGGTAGAGCTGTTGCTCAAACGCGGTGCAAATCAAGCCCTCACAACCGAGGTAGGAAAATTTATTGTGTGATTTCAGCTGATCGATTTGGTTGCTGGCATTTTCTCGCAGCTTCCTAGCTGTTCTACTTTCTCTTAGAATCTCTCGTGTGCATTGCAAATCCACTGTTCTCACTAAACTGTTGTTGTCTTGCACCATCCTATATTCCCGCTGTCCCTGTCAGATCCAGGGTGGAATCTGCAGTTCGGGGTGTTTTGATAAATGCTCCCCTCCACATATCCGCCATTTATTTACCAGTTATGGTTCTGCTCCATTACTCTTCGGAAAGCTTTCCCCATGTTTCAGCGTCGCTTAAGCTACGGTGTTGAAAAATGATCGATTATTGATCGGCAGCTTGATACCCGAGATTTGTAGTTTGAGGACTTGATCCGTTTATGGCAAGGTTGAGAACTGACTTGTTGTTCTTCACCGTTGTTATTTTCACAACTTGGCTAACATCGTTTGAACTAATCGCGGAAGTTTGTAGATACCCCTACAACATCGTTTGCGCAATCCTTTAGTTTGACGATGTTCATGTTGGCTCGTTGGTTGAACTGGTAGTTAAACATTGTATGGTTTAAACATCGTCTAGCATTGATCTGCTGTATCCTATTTTTATTAGCTGTTCATTGCTTTCTGTCAGCATAAGATACACCATCAATTAGTATCTCTTTTCGGCCTACACTACACCCCTAATCTTTTCATCCATTGCCATTTCATTCAGGACGGATTCACGCCACTAGCTGTTGCTTTGCAACAAGGTCACGATCGTGTAGTCGCCTTGCTACTAGAGCGTGACTCACGCAGCCGTGGGGGCATGCCCGCACTGCACATTGCCGCGCGCAAAGATGATGTGAATGCAGCCGGCCTGCTATTGAACAATCCAGAGGTCAATGTGAATCATCAGGCCCAGGTGGGTGATCAGTTGACGAGTTGTAATCTCGCTTTGTGTCGTGTTTCATCATCTCGTTTGTTTGTTAGGCAACGGAGCACCGCATTCTATGGAACTAGGCATTCAAATCACCGTTAGATTTCAACATCCACATTTACTCTTAAACTTCAATAGGTTGCTAGATAATTCCGGTGATGAGCCTGTAAGTTTCGGAGCCTCGAGTTAGAGTCAGTCACTCTCGATCTGAATTCGATTCAATTAACACACCGCAATCATTCTTCCCCTCAGAAGTCACATATATCTACTTATTTCAGTCGTGTTGTCCTAAGTTGTCTCCACTTGATGCCAAATAGGGTCGATCATTTACTAGGTATGAGACGGCGGTGCTGATTATTTCATGTTCCAGCCAGCTACGTGTTGGTCTTTTATGCTTACCATAGGACGCGTCCGATATTAGATTATATGTGGTGATTGTCCGCATTGTATTCAGTATGGAGTGGTTACTGCGACGCTGTGTCCGCGTGTTCAACCTGTCCTTAAATGACAAGATCGGACCGTGAAGAGATCATTAGTTTCATGCATGATAGATTCTACGAGAGGCTGTTTGTCTGTTAAGCGCCATAAAACCCTCAAAAGCGTGACCTGATTTAATCTTCTTCAGACCTGTCGATTATAACACTGTTGTCCTATTGAGGATGGATGCGATTTTTTCTGGTGTACGGAAATCCAGGTTAGGTACCAATCCTGGCTATAGACGCGAGATGACCGACCGATGATTCAGCAATGGGGCATGGAAGCAATTGCTAGTAAGTTAGGAACAGTAGGTCGTGATTGCACCCCTTGTTAAGGTCTTCGTGACCTACTTGCTTTGTAGTAGTAGCATTTAATCGAGTGCAGTGACGTGAATGCTTGTCGTCGTTTGACTGAGTTGTCCATGCAGTGGTGATAATTAATGGATCGATGCACTGAAAGTCGCAAGGATGCTCTGTTTTACATATGCCATCTCACACACACGACTCCATTGTTTGCTTGCAAGGTGTAGGCACCATGGGGTTTGTGAGCCTGGTTGTATGGCACTTGAATATTGGTGTGACCATGAATATAATGCTGGTGATGCTACTGATGCCGCTTTGTGCTTAATAACTAATACCTGAGAAACTGTTACTCTTGTTTTTATATATTTATGAAATTCAGTATAAAGTGCTTAATCAAACCAATGCACAAACACCGTGGATGAGAGGTTCTCTAACAATGCACAAGATGGGTCTACTATCACGACCTGTGTTGTCCGTGAACAATTCACCCTACCGTAGTTAGCATCTTTGAGCCAAACTGCTGCCAGCCCACTGGTTTCAGAGCTTTTTTGATCGATCATTTAGGTCGCTCGTTAGGGATACTATCCGAAATGATAACGTACCGCAGTCAATGACGTTCGTACATTCATAGCACTTCTATTTATTTTTCTTAGTCTTGTTTCCATTCATTTCTATTCTTTTTGGTAGTTTTTTCCTTTTGGCTATTCCACGTCACTGTGGAGATGAGTGGCGATTCGAGTCACAACACCTTTTAACTAGGCTTATGGCCGTTATGAATGAAATGAAATCTTACTGTAAAGTAATGTTGTTCTGAAGAAACTGTGCACTTGAGACGGAAGTGGATTTACGTTACGCCGGCGAATCTTATCAGCAAACGACTCTCAGTTCAAGCTGGCTCTGAATATGTCAATGACTGCCGATAACCCAAACGCAAGCTAACTTAAGGGTTTGTGTGGGGACCTTAAACACCACTTGGCGGAACGATTCAAAGAGATGGATCAACCAGAATTCTGTTTTCTTTGATTCGTGGTCGCGCCTCATCAACCGCGTTCGTCGATTTGAAAAGTAATCTGAACATTTTGTAGATCAGTTCAGTTAGCCCA
>LOND01001524.1:62357-77621 GCA_014220965.1 Paragonimus kellicotti | reverse complement strand
TAGACAGCTGTCTAGGGCATTCATCACTTCTAGTGGTGTTCAACAAGGGTGTCCGATTTCCTCTTTTCGGTTCAATTTTGTCATGCACGACATTTTAGAGGGGGCCCTTGAGGAGTCCAGTGGATTTGGTGTTGGGCTTCTTCCTGGAGCTCGGTTGACCGATCTGGAGTATGCGGACGACATTGTCTTACTTAGCCCCTCTGCCGAAGACATGCAGACCATGCTGAACAAGGTGAGTGACCGGAGCTGGTTTGTATGGAATGCGCTTCGCACCTTCAAAGTGCAAAGTGTTACTTCAAGACTGGGGCATTTCCACTCCTACTTTCTTTTGCAGGTAATCCGCTTGAGACTGTGGACAGTTTCACATACTTGGGTAGCACTATCTCGTCAGCTTGTAATATTGCTGATGAGATATCAACGAGGATAGCAAAGGCACGAGTTGCCTTTGCCAACCTGCGTCATCTGTGGCGTCGAAAAGACGTTCGATTGTCGCTGAAAGGAAGAGTATATAATGCTTGTGTACGTTCTGTTTTGCTCTATGGTTCGGAAACGTGGCCTGTTCGCAAGGAAGATATCAACAAGGCTTGCTGTATTTGACCATCGTTGTCTCCGCCAAATAGCCCACATTAAGTGGCAGTTCGTCGGCGCGGAACGCTCGGGATGCGCGATCAATTGGTCAACTACTCACGTTGCACAGCCTGCGATGGTTAGGTCACGTACTCCGCATGCCAGCTGAGCGTTTACCGTACCGGGCATTATATACTGAGACCACCAACAGTTGGGTGAAACCACGTGGTGGTCAAGCGACAACGTGGTCACGAAATATGAAGACCCTGACTGCTCCACTGAGTAAAGTGGGTAGGTGTCGCCTGCCTGGATGGGGTCCTCGTGATCACTCAAACCGCTGGTTAGAGACGCTATCCGAGATGGCAGCGTGTCGCAGTCAATGGCGTACCTGCATCCATACCATTTCTAGTTCTTCGCTTAGACTTCTATTAATTTTCAACCTTCTTAGTAACGTTTTCTTCTAGGATATTCCACGTCACTGTTGAGGTGAGCGGCAGCCACAGTACCTTTTGGTCAGGCTCATGGCTGCTATGATGATGATGATGGTCGTTATGCACACATTGTTGTTTCTCCCCCGGTTGTCAACCTAATTGCCGCAACTCATTTCGTCTGAGTTGAGAAGTTTCAAGTGCAGCATTGAGATCGTTCATTGAAGTTTTGTAAATTTCGCGTGTGATAGCTTATATTGCAGCATCGACACTCGACCCATAGTTTGAATGTCTTTTCACAGCTTAGTTCTTATTATTGGTTTATCTCCATCTTTTTGTGTCCGATGAGTAAATGTTCCACTTTCATCCCAGTTTATCATCTGAATAACCGAAATTCGTCGATTGGACTACGAAACTCTCCACTTACTCGTCTCCCCGTCATATTCTTTCGGGAATACACGGGATACGAGTCGTGTGAGTGGAACTGCAAATGGTGCAACGCCAGCTGTGGGGGCGTTTGTGTATAGGCTGCGGTCATTTTGATACGGTAATCCGAAAATGGATGTTGTCAACTATATGGAAACTTTTGTAATTCACACGACAGTCCGGAAGCATATGTTCATGACGGAATTTGAATTATACTTGCAGGTTTTTCAGCATTCTTCTGCTTGGATGGAAGTAATACATTTTGAGTACAGTTAGAAAATATACAGGCTAACAATCGAATCATGAGCGCCCAAGTGCAAACGGTACGTGACATAATTTATTGTGATTTTCTCAGGCTCCGAATTATACGCTCAAATACACTCTTTCGGGACACACCAAGTCAGTGTCTTCCGTGAAATTCAGTGAGAATGGCCAGTGGCTTGCCAGCTCTTGTAAGGCCTTTCTACATGATTTAATTCGGATTGGTTTTAACAGCTGCCGATAAGCTAATAAAAATTTGGAACGCATATGACGGGAAGTTTGAGAAATCTGTTAGTGGACATAAACTGGTTTGTGTGTGACTCCGTTTCAACAGTTCAATAATAGGGCATTTCCGATGTTTCTTGGTCGTATGACTCGCGGTTTTTATGCAGCTCATCTGACGATAAGACGCTGAAGTTGTGGGACCTCGGAACGGGAAAGTGTTTGAAAACGTTGAAAGGACACAGCAATTATGTATTTTGTTGCAATTTCAATCCACAGTCCAATCTAATTGTTTCTGGTTCGGTATGGGACGTTATTATTGCTACGTTCTAATTGATTGCTTTTAGTTTGACGAAAGTGTGAAGTTATGGGATGTAAAAACCGGTCGTTGTATACGCACATTACCAGCACATTCGGATCCGGTCACAGCCGTAAGAGCGCATGCATTAGCAACCCACTCTTTTAGGTTCATTTCAACCGTGATGGAGCGTTGATTGCATCTAGCAGTTACGATGGCCTTTGGTAGGTTCTGTGGAAAATGCGTTGTCAACCTACTCTTTGTTTTATGATCGCTAGTCGCATATGGGACACTGGTTCTGGGCAATGTCTGAAAACACTCATCGGTACGTTTCATGTTGATGCGTAAATTCAGTTTTCTCCAGATTATGATAACCCACCGGTCTCGTTTGTAAAATTTTCTCCTAACGGGAAGTACATCTTGGCTGCTACACTAGATAGGTATGAAGTGGTTTTTCGTGATAATTAACATTATTTTTAGTTGTTTGAAATTGTGGGACTATAGCAAAGGAAGGTGTTTGAAAGTTTACAATGGTCACAAAAACGAGAAGTATTGTATATTTGCGAATTTTTCTGTAACGGGTGGAAAGGTTAGTGAGTGTGAATTGGCAACCGCATCTTGCTATATTTTGTGCAGTGGATTGTATCAGGCTCAGAAGATAACATGGTGTATCTTTGGAATTTGCAAACAAAAGAGGTTGTCCAGAAGTTGGAAGGTCATTCTGGTAATTTATTATTACTGTTGTATATCAACCTCTTCTTTCAGATGTAGTTCTCTGCACAGCGTGTCATCCTCAGATCAATATGATTGCGTCTGCTTCCCTAGAAGGAGACAAAACTATCAAACTATGGACAAGCGAGACATAAATTTGCATGTATTTGTACAACTTTATCATTTTATTGTTGAGTGTATTATGCTTATACGGAACCCTGTTTGCTTCTGGCGTGTAGTGATCAGATTCTACTTAATATAAAATCTCGGAAATCGATGCTATAAGCTACACATGTGTTCATTGTGGGACATAGTCAGAACAGAACAAGCTTATCACATTGATTTCAAAAGGACGAAGCACTTAGTCTTTACTCCTTTTCGTCCATTTCAAATTAATTTAAAGTTTCTACCCGATTTGTATCTGCCTTCCCTGATCTAATGAACACTGTGAGTCACTCAACCTTGGTGAGAATCGAGTACACCGCCTGGACGTTATAAATGGACATTTATACACCTTAAAGGGTGAACATAGTCAGACCTTGACATTTTGTCACATCAGACGGTCTAGGTCACGTGGATGGATCATAAGAACAACATACACTAATGGTGACCTTCCCTGACCCATCTTGTCATTAGGGCGTACAGAGTACATGTTCGGTGACTGTACAATTTGTGAGTGAGCGTACCTGCTGGGGAACGATCACCGAGTTGTCAAACTGCGTCATTGCAAATTCCATTGCAATTTCACTGCCAGACCCATTCTTCTAATTAGTCTCGAAGAAAACCTACCCGTCCACGACCGATTAATGCTTGTGTATTCATCCGCTCACTACTGTTGTACAGCAGAGGATATCGGCGGAACGAGTGGACGCTTGTCTAAACTGATTGAAGAGCATCATCCTGTTTCGATCACAACCGAAGTCATAAAATCCATCGTCAGTGCAATCACGCCACACCCTGTACAGAGTAATCGTCAGGTAGACATGTCTAAAGTGTTTCGGTCGGTCTACACGATTTCAGTCTGTCAGATCAAGGTAAGCAGGCAGAGAATCTTGTCAACGGCTGGATTGATTGCTGTCACATGGTGTAACCCACTCCGTCGATCACACAAGCCGCTTGTTCAGATGTTACAACTTTCCCAACCTCCAGTAGTTCATATTTCGCTCTCGCTCACTCATAGCCAATTGGCCTCGGCCATTGGAAATGGATTTATTTCGTGTGTGGAGCAGTAACTTTCATTGGACCAGTCAGAAATCCCCATTCAACCTTAATTTTGTTTGCGGTTGTATTGATCTGATGATGAATTATCGAAAATTGTGATAGTCATGTTTACGTAATGTTTTCTTTGGACGCTAATTTATCCGTCACTAGGACAACGATCTAGATCCTGACTCGAACGGATGGATGCGATGTTGGCAGTTGACAAATAGCTTCGGCGCTTGATTAGAAGAAACGAGCAATGTTTTTCTTAGTCGCTGTTTTCGCTGGATGATGTACGCTATAGTATGGTTTCCTGCGGTAGCTGGTAACAACTATCAGTCGACGGACATCAATCCTGAGTCTGTTTTCAGTTATTTTGATTTTGACGAGAAGTTATTAGATCCACTGTGCGCGTCTGCCTTCATGCTTTTTGATCTTGATGAAGGTTAGGAGGAATTCGACATGAATCGCCACTTTGATGTAGCCATTAAAGAACGTGAGCCACATGCTTGTCACGTCTGTTAAGGGATCGTTAATTTCATCTTTTATCATATTGTTTTTTTAATGGAGTTTGAATCTTATAGTAGTCTCGTGACGTGGCTAATTAATCGAAGTTACCGAACCCATATTGCTTTCGATTCAAGCTTCAAATCCCAAGAAACCACATTTCGAGTTACGGTGGTCACCTCTTAAGTAGCCCGAAAACCAGTCGCTCTGAGACAGCACGTTTGCCCGTATTCCAGATATGTTTGTTATCACACTGCTAACTTTAATGTTTATTGCATCTGCTGAAGATCTGGTTTTACAGTTGCTCAGTGTATCTCTTCCGAGGTACACGAAGCAATTTCTTGACTTGAATATCATGGCGGAGCAGTGATTGAGCCGCATTTTTTTTGTAACTTACCATCCCATTCTGTCCTTTTCACACAGTCGTCAAGCGTTTGTGGCTCGGCTGTCCTCTCGACCATACCTTTGACAGCAAATCGATATTTATTTTCATCTCAAATAGATTCAGATTACTCGTGATGTTCGAGATGTTCTCATGTGGTGATGCCTCCTCGTTGGGTTTAGTTACTTTGTTTTCTCAGTAGTCTTTAATATAAGTGGTATTAGGGTCTAAGTAAATAGAATAAGCATACCTGCCAAACCACTGGTATGTCCGACCATTTGTGATACGACGTATTCATCGACGTGGATGTAAGATCATACTTTTTGTTGTGACTGCCCGTATTTTCCTGACATCCCATTGCATTCAGCATTAGGACACAACCAATATGTGCACTTTATTGATCATGTTGTATTCGACTGGTATACTTTGCTTACCTTCTGATCATGCTCATGCTCACTGTTTTCGATATCGGGCACTTTTGGCTGGTTTGGTTTGATATGCTTCTAAGTAAACTAGGAGCACTGGTTCACATGAAACCGTCGTCACTGGTTAGTCGTGAAATCTGTTTTATGGTCAAGTCGAACTAATGCAGCCGCAACTTTGAGTAGTCGAACATCTGGACGTTACACAAAGTTATGTTTGGTTGCTTGCTTGTTCAAGTTAAAGCGAAACAGATGTCACTGATGACTTCGCATGTGGAAAAGACGATTACTTGTTAGACCGCTATCCAACGTTTCGTGTTTCAATATCTCAACATGTCTGATCACTCACACGTAGTTTAGCACGATCTCCAACGCACTGGTTCACAGGCTGGCCAAACACACTGCACGACAAAATTGCACCATCTTTTCGTTTTCTACGGCTGTTTCCGTTGAACTGAAATCCTGGATGCATTTCATGAAGCAACTTACTCAAACTTAGTGAGTATTTGAAGTACAATCGTAGAGCTTTCTGTTAAAACGTTAAAGATGAAACTCACGGGAATGATAACAACACAACCATAGGATTTTCTCGACATGTTTTCCTCGAGAGGAAACTAAAAAGACGCAGTCTCTCGTTTTTGTCGCAAAACTCCAATGTAGTGTTTCGGCATACTCCTTGTAAGGCGAAAAAAAAGTTGCACTCAAATGATCCAGTCTTGCTTCAGGACATCTATCAACTTCATAGTGGGACTTTCAATGTCGAATCTGTACCTGTTATCAAAGGAGTATTCTCCAGCCATACTCCTTCAACGCTGTACCTTGCCAAATGGCGAAATTAAAGGACACTTCCACTGACTGCATTCGTTCAAACTGAGACGATTGCGTCGACTTTTGGATTTTGAATCTGTCAATATTTTATCCATATTCTACGGCGTCCATAGACAGTTTATTGTGTCAAAAACGTATCCTCAGGTGCGGGATTTCCACAAGATCCAGAAGTGAATCATATACATATTTCGGCAATGTGAATTACGCATTAAATCAGCATATGAGAGGTAAAAACAATTGTGGAAATTTGTGTGTGGTACCTCATGCGTGCATCAGATGTCCTGAATAAATGCCAACAGATAGGTTCATAGTTTGTTACAGAAGGAGGAAGGATCTTTGCTTGCACGTTATCGTCTGCATGTTGTGGGTGGAAAATTGTGATGGACGTTTTTTAGGTGTAGAGGAAAAGTAAATGGGACTCAGTTAAGGGTAAATGAAATGAAACTGCTGAGTGCGATCATTTCAGCAATGAACATTGAAACAATATTCCGTCAAACATGTGCAGTTAATGACTTGTGAGACTGGGTTAAGATAACGACTAAAAAACCTGTAATATGGATGTTGGAGAGATATCCGTGCTAGTGAGTGTACACAAACTTTTTCACCTAACATCACGGATACTGCGTCAGTTTGGGAAAGACTGGTTCTAGAAACAGAGCAAACTGAACATGTACTGAATCTTCTGTCTGAAGCTGTATTTTTTCTACCTCAATCCGATTTTGGCGTCCATTTCTTTATGGCTCATAAACGGCCATATTTGGAATAAGGATTATTTGTTCTTTGGGTATAAGAATGTCACATCTGAGAGGGACGTGAGGGTGTGGGGTTCCGTACTCGTTGATAGACTTTTTCAACTTGTGTTGCCTGCTTCTGACATCTGGCACATGATGACCCTGTCATCATATTTGATCCGTAGGTTGTGTGCAGATCAAAGTACACATTTGTAGAGAGGTCTTGCAGTATTGTCGCAATCAGTTTGGCAACTTTATCTAACGAAGAACGTCAACTTAGCCGCTTGCGTTATGACGTATTGTTGAGTCACTCAGTTTTACGCGAGCGTTGTGTTTGGTGTAGTTGGAAGTAGCGAGGTTATCCACAAAGTGTAGTTTGGTCTCATTGTTTCCCTGAATCGTTCGGGGGGTCGCAGCAAGTTGCAAACAGGGACAGGTTAATACATTTCATTCCGTGGAAAGTTCACATTTCCCTGTAAAATAACTGTCCTTGTTTCGAACCTATCTGTGAATGGTAATATCGGGAACTAATCCAATAGTGAATCAATCGTATGTAATTAATCCCCAAGGTTTTATAAAACTATGCGTATGCATTTCCCTTTGGATTGCCTGCTGCGGACAGTGTGATACACTGATAAATATGCAACTGTTTAGAATAGTCTATGTAGAGAATACAACCAAAGCGTACACTCATCTTAGCTTCCTTACATAGGTTGTCTTTATAGTTTACAGTTGTCTTTTATACCTATACAGATGCTGAATCCTCGCATTGGTCAGTTTTCCCGATTCCGAACGATGCTTGCTATGGAGGGATTTCGACTCATATGTCAGTCGATGAAAGGAAATCTTCGATTCTCTCATGCTCTAATTACTACACTGAACTTAGGTCATCCATGTGGCTGCACAAATCACTGTCTTTTCACCAATCCCCGTAGTCTGTCTCTTTAATGGAATTTTTTTGCCAAACTTTCTGTGATCTGATTTCAACAGTTCGACACGCAAATTAATTTTTTTTCCCCGGAGATTATTCTCAAGCGAGCTTTTTCAAACATTTTTGCATTGTGTCGATCATCTGAAACTCGTTTGTTGAATGTTACAACGTTCGGATTCTTCTGTTAGGAGAACGATAACTTCTGATACTTCCCGGTCGTTTATGCCGCGGAAGGGGGTTGACTTGAGGGACCCCACCCCGAGTCTCTGACTCAAAAGTCTGACCTGCGAGACAACAGGATACAGTTTTCTTGTGGGCCCTATCAGGAGCCTTCACTAAACGGAAAAACAGCTTTTCTAACTTTGAAGGACATTTGTCATGTCTTTCCAGGCCGTTCGGCAAGAAAGACCCTCATCTAATGAGTAGCTTACGCGGTTATCCTTTCCCAAAATGACTTTATCATCACATTTCGCCACTTAGCCACATTGGTCATTCTCCGTAATTTGTGATGGGTTAGAACTCATCTCCCGTACGCATGTACTGTTGAATCTACGTCGTCTGGCGCGAGGACCAATGATCCTCTTTAAATGGCACCACTTCAATCATGTACTCTTGTAATCGAGAAAATGAGCTGAGTTGCATGTCAGTTTTACTGGAGAGTTGAAAAAGTATTGGTGTTTCAGGTGGTCAGCTCAAGACACTCGATCGCCAAATTCTCAGTTTTCGGTTTGAACTTCATGCATGAGAAGTTTCGTAACCGATTGTGGTGATCGATTTAGACTCTCCTCCTACGGTAGTTCGGAACAATAGTGGATGTATCAACATGTGGGGACGCAATTTAGATGAATTGAGGGAGTGAGGTAGTCATTTTGAAAAATACAGTGAACGATTAGGTCGATGACGGTGTGTCACAAAGTTATCCGTTACACACAAGTGACAGCTGCAACAATTGAATCTTGTGTACTGCTATGTACACGCTTTAGTTTATCATTCTAGGTGGTGGATGCGTTTTTGATCTGATGCTTGATCGGTTGAGTGGATTATTATGTGTGACTTGTCGGCTAAGATGGAAACTGATGTGTTCATTCATCGCCGTCTATGGCCCTTGGGATTGTACATGAAGAACTCTCACGATCGTTCTGGCAAACAAAAATGGGAAGAGTAATAACCTTCTGGAATTGACGTTGTTTATTTTTCAGCCTGTCCCACTATTTGCATTGGCTTCCGGCCGAAAAAACTCTTCATCGGACTCCCTCAGTTTGGACTTTGATTCGAACCACATTCTGTGGTAATGTGAGAAACGGCTTTCTACATTGCGTTTCAAATATCTATTGAACTATGAATCCTGATTGCTACCTAACTCTGGACTGGTTAGGTTTATAGTTCATGCGTGAGGTGGATAATGCAATCAAGAAAAGAGCACACCACTCTTTTCTTGTCTGTTCTGCATCACTCCGTAGATTTGGCCAACCTGGTGAACGAGCATTCATTGCTTAGGAGGATTTTACATACACCGATGAGACCTGAGGAAATATTCGCAGTCAGATTCTGTTACTAACGTTAACCCTTTTTTGATTCTATCTGGCTCCCTGTCTAGGGCCTGACAGATTCTAAGTATCTGACTAGAAACACCAGCACATGTGACTGTAAGCCGTAGTCAGTGACGGCAATGTTGCTACGTCTGTTGCTTCTGTCGCCGTTTGTTTTTGATCATGAGACATTTCCAAAAGTAGAAGCTCATGCAAAGAAAAACCATCGGGACATTCTCTATTCGTCTCGGCATTGTTGTACATCTCACTATATTTTATTCTACTTTACGTATACCTGCTCGTCCTAGAAACTGCTTGTTTGTTACACGATGCTGCAGGACCGCGCCAAGGTCTTTACTATTCCCCCTGAGTTGACATAGTGTGATGCAGCATGCAAATGGGAATGCGCACTGTATGGCGAACTGTCGAAAAATGTATAGGAAATGCAAGCTTCATTTACTGTTACGTCATCCTCGAGTTTCGATTGATAATTTAAGAGGGAATCCGATTATTAAAGTGTGTTTGTCGTAATATATTGAACCGACTAATTCGATTTTTTTGCGACATCTGAGGGCGTTGACGCCACGCATTTCTACGGGCTGAGCAGTTCCCTTCTGCACACTTGGTGGATACGTATATTTCGTTCACGGTGATGAAAGCAACCACTTGTTTCATGCGGAATTCAAAATGTATCTGACGCACCGTTTGAGATGGAAGGTGACTTCGAAGAACCACATTGTGCATGACCTTCCGAATCCCTATGCTCCGTCTCCTATAAGCAGTGAACTATATTCCACAGTAACCACCTGAATAAGAGGACATCATGATAAGGTAGCCAAGAACGTTAATGCGCAAGATTTTTAGCTTGGCTATCTTCTATGTCTATTATCAAGTGTGTAATATAGAAGAAGAGATTATAAAGAGGAACAGGGGTCGAATGTGAGACCGAACGTACAGGGGTGACGTGGCTATTACCATCGTCCCATGGTGGTCCTAAGCTAACAATCGAAGCCATCCGCACACAGAAATACATACCAACATCTCAGATCACCTACCTCAGCATATCGCAACGACCGGGGACTATCAGTGCAGTGAGGAAATGCGGTCGCATTTCACTACTCACCCTACTACTCAGTAGTGAGGCGTGAGCACGTATTTGAATATTGAAGTAACGGAGAAAAAAGACAAGAGACATTGAAGTGCGCACCGGTGTGAACTAGTACTTCTTATACATGAATAACTGTGACGTCCTTGGGTCAATATGACATGCAAATGAGTGTGTTTTTTGTGATGTCTAAACGTACACCTCATGTGTTGATTTTCTGAATAAACAATCCTTGTGCCATCCGCGTTCTTGGCTCACAACAATTGGTGCCGTGACCAGGATTGGAGGATGAAGATCCCGTGGCCGCAGCCGTTCGAGGATGGGGACGTCCGGAGTTTCCTGGAGGACTTCGAGGACGTGGCGGAGGCGGTCGGAGTGAAGACCGACCGGGCGAAGCTGGCGGCCCTGCGGATGCTGCTCAAGGGCAGGGCGAAGGCGGTGCTGGAGGCGGCACGAAGGGGCCCCGCGAAGCTGGAGTGGGCCGCCGCGAAGGAGGCGCTGATCGCCGGGTTCGGCAGCCCTGCCGACTGCCAGGAGATAAAGCGGCGGTTAAAGAACGCCCATCTTGGTCCAGGAGGTGACGCTCTCGTGTATGCCCTGTCACTGCGGGCAACGTTGTCAAGAGCCCTGCCACATTTGGACGAGGATTCAGAACAACGCATGCTGACGGACCAGTTCTTGGAGGGAATGCCATCAAGCAGTCCGGGATCAGTTCGATATTGCTATCATTACATGTACGATGTGGTTTGAAAAATTGACTGATGCGGTTCGACAATTGCTGGCAGAAAACTTCCTGACAGTCAACGAGTTGAAGGCAAGCGAACCAAGTGAACTGAATGACCTTTCGAAGCGCAGTGGAAAAGTTGACTCAGGAAGTGGCGACTTTGAAGGTGAAGAGGGAGGAGAACCGTAGCGACGTCTGCTACAGATGCGGAAGACGTGGACACTGGCGAAGATTTTGTCCACTGAAGCAGAAAAACGCCATACTCAAATAAACGTTTCGCTGATTGTTTTTTGTTTGGAAGTGAAATCTGGCACTGGGTCCGATTGATAAGACGGCTATTCCAGGCTGGTTTAGAAATCAATGGTAGCTCGGAGTGTTGTTTGATTGACACTGGGGCCGTGATTTCATTGATTGGGCCAAGGCCAGGAAAGATTGTTCAGCCGTGTACGATGGTCGTTCGAACAGTCGGATGGGATTCACTCTCAAAGTTAATGGTTCTGGCAGAATATGATGTCCGAATCAATGATCATGTAGAAAAACTGCCTTACACCATTTCTCCTGATGCACATCAGATTACACTTGGAGCGGATCTTCTTGAGCCTGCTGAAACCGTGATTGGTTGGGCAACCTTGGCGTCCTTGGATCAATGTTAGGTGCAAATGTGTTTTTTGTGGTGTTTAAGCGTGTACCTCATGTGTAGATATGTTAGATAGACAATCTTTGCACCATCCGCGTTCTTAGCTTACAACACCAGTTGCGTAAGCACTTGTGGATGTCTGTAAGATTCTTTTGGTTATTGTTCTCCAAGAGAATGATCGCTGGCCTCGGTGTTTTTGTGGTTTTTGCTGCATGTACACATGAGTATCGGACGTAATAATTTTGGAAACATACCGTACATTTCCGGTAGCGTGTAGAAACCTATTAGGGATTTATCTTTGCTTCTATCTGAACGTATGACAACAAATAAGTTACCGGAGGGAAAGCACTCGATGTGTCGGCGTCCATTCGACAGTGTTTGAAAATTTCAAACCTTCGAGTACTTTAAGCAACTATCGAAATGGTAGGGGCATAACGTCCTTGAATATTGCAATATTAACGAAAATCATTGAGAAATTTTGAGCACCGTCTGAGGAACTGTGACCGGTGGCGTCGAACTCACATCGGATCGCTTTTCATGGGAGTATGTCGTATTTTAATAGAAACCACTGATCCGGTTGCTACCGAGTAAAAATACGAAACTTTGTTCAGTAGTTCAAGGTTTTTATGAGCATTGATGCTTGTAAGTGTACGCATACGAAAATCATGTCGAAGACCAAAGTTTAGACTCAACAATCGATGACGGTAGATTTTATTGGTTGTACCATTTGCATCTCAAAGTGTAGAGTCAGATTTTAAGAGCAAAAACGTTGCCAAATACTGGTTGACATTAACCTTCGCTCCTGTATAGATTGAGGTTCATTCTGGAAGTCGAATCTGTCCGAAAATTAGCGACTGGTTTCTGACAAGCCTGTGGCTATAGCGCGCCGGCCTGCTAGTTTAAATGTTTGTTACCGCGACGGCTACGTGGTGGTCGGCACTAACGTTTACACTGTAGGTCTCATGGTACTGCATAACAGGCAGCTTCGTTTGTGGGTAGTATAGTGCGGACATTCAGGAACTAATGGGCAGATCTCAATGCCAAGAAAACGAGCGACCAGAAGCAGCTATTGGAACAGTGGGTACGCACCGTGGGGGATGTGTCGCTAAGGCGTATGCCAGTGTACTAATCAATGTCTATGGATACACATCAGCCGTGCAAATGAGTGTACGCGTTTGTTGCCCCATGTTTTAACATAACCTGTGTGGAATTTCATGCACTAAATAGCTTTGCAAGCCAAGCGTCTTTTGCGGTCATAACAATGGTACCAACAAATACCGCTAGTCTCTGGTCTGACCGATGATCGGAGGAATTTTGGATGATGACCTAGTACGCTGAATGCTGGCACGAAGATCCGCCAGTTCACGTCGCAACTGAGCTATCTCGGCGTTTGGTTCCAAAGGGTTGCGTTCACGACATTCAACTGCCTTGCGCAGGACTGCTATTTCGGCCTCCTTCGTGGCCAACAAACTATCCGCAAGATTGTTGGAGGTAACTACCTGTCCAACTAATGGCGAAGGCGCTGTGCATCGAAAACGTTTGTGTGTTGCATCAGCCGAAGCCACCGAATCACCCAACGAGCGTGAGGGTAACACGGATAACAGTCCTTGTGTATACTCAGGAATTATTCGCATCCACAACTCTTTGCATAAGAGACTCTGGTAACTGGGATTTGCCTACTGCATGCAGCATGTTTGGAGTAAGAACTGATGATTTCTTGTCGCCCAACTGTAACCCGTGGGACCGTTTTTCGAGACGCCTTTTCTCAAACAGGTGTATTTCTTTAAGAATCGTTTACTTAGCGAACTCATAATGACCGGTTGCTGAGCCTAATAAGATATGGCTAATACGTTTCAGCATATCGCGGTGGAAGACGTAGTACAAGTTGAGAGAATTTGTCCGAATCGTTTGTTATACGTCTGTGGCTAAACCTTATTTCCAACACGGCCAATCACAATTCTGGGTCAAGATTCCTAAAGCAGGAACTGTTGATGTGATCAGTGATACGGAAGAATAAATTTCCGACTTTAGCTCCTTGATGTCCATAAGCGATTGAGCGACTTTGAACGGGTTATATAATTTGAAAAATATACTTGTACACTATACGCACTCGAAACGTAATATGGCGAGAGGTGGAAAAGGTTCACTGAACTTGAACATACACTGTAATATGCGATTTAAACGGGTTCAGCAGTTTGTATTACCAAGCGAACTGAAGACGACCGGTTGAGAATAACGCAATGAGTAAACAAGGGAGTATATTGTCGACAAGCGAGGTGGACGTGGGAGCGAGCGAATAATAATGCGAAACGATGGGCGAGCACGCGGCGTGAGTCGTATGTTCGAGTGCACGGGGTATTGTCGGTATCCTTACTCGTTCAAACAAACGTTTAAGCAGGTACAAAATTTCGAAACAAAATGAGTGCAAGACCGCAATGGGAACACTAACGTAGTCAGCAATACACAAATAGGGTTGCTACAATGACCGTTTCCTGCGTTCATCGTTGCTACTGTTTGTGCGAGAAGCTTGGCAGTTTTGCTGGAATTTGCTGTTTAAGCAGTAACGATGATATGTACAACCGGATGTAAATTCTTCGAATAGATCGTGTGTGTGTCTACTTGTCATGGAAACATGATTTTTATGTTACTCTTTTAATTGAGTCAGAGCTACCTGATTTCTACAGTTTTTAAAAATACACCACCAAACGTCACCATTCACATTGGGACTGGACTGGGCATCTCCTTTGGAGGTCCCTCCACATACACTTTATCACAGTCATTCCGCATTCGTAGCTTGTTATCCCATATCTTTAACCCATACAGATAATAATGTTCATTCACGGATCTATAAATACTATTGTTCTTAAACGATAATTACAAATGCACGGTAACAATTTGTGTAACGAAAGCCAACGGTGAACCTTTGTTAGAGCGGAGCGCAATCGGTTCTTTGATTGTTACACTTTGGATTGACAGAGTAATAGCAATCACGGTATCATAATTTATTTTGTTGCAGTATTAGGGTTTCCCAAAGGGACTGCATTGAACGCGGTTAAAAATTGATGTTACTTTCCCTAACATATCACTGCCAGGAGCGGTCCCATTGCGCAAGCGAGAGACTGTTTATAGTGTTCTTCATCTACTGATTCCAACCTATTTGATTAGGTCGATCTGTTAAGAAAAGATGCGTACGCTCATCGCAATTCTGGAAAAGATGTCCCACTCGTCATCAGTGAGTTACGCATGCTGAACAGCAATTCGAATGTGGAGTGGTCTACCACACCTACTGTAGACGGATCACTTGTCAAGGTAATTGGGGCAGAGGTATTTTGAAAACTTGATGCTAAAAGAATAT
>LOND01001524.1:47130-62257 GCA_014220965.1 Paragonimus kellicotti | reverse complement strand
GAGTATATTGTCGACAAGCGAGGTGGACGTGGGAAGCGAGCGAATAATAATGCGAAACGATGGGCGAGCACGCGGCGTGAGTCGTATGTTCGAGTGCACGGGGTATTGTCGGTATCCCTTACTCGTTCAAACAAACGTTTAAGCAGGTACAAAATTTCGAAACAAAATGAGTGCAAGACCGCAATGGGAACACTAACGTAGTCAGCAATACACAAATAGGGTTGCTACAATGACCGTTTCCTGCGTTCATCGTTGCTACTGTTTGTGCGAGAAGCTTGGCAGTTTTGCTGGAATTTGCTGTTTAAGCAGTAACGATGATATGTACAACCGGATGTAAATTCTTCGAATAGATCGTGTGTGTGTCTACTTGTCATGGAAACATGATTTTTATGTTACTCTTTTAATTGAGTCAGAGCTACCTGATTTCTACAGTTTTTAAAAATACACCACCAAACGTCACCATTCACATTGGGACTGGACTGGGCATCTCCTTTGGAGGTCCCTCCACATACACTTTATCACAGTCATTCCGCATTCGTAGCTTGTTATCCCATATCTTTAACCCATACAGATAATAATGTTCATTCACGGATCTATAAATACTATTGTTCTTAAACGATAATTACAAATGCACGGTAACAATTTGTGTAACGAAAGCCAACGGTGAACCTTTGTTAGAGCGGAGCGCAATCGGTTCTTTGATTGTTACACTTTGGATTGACAGAGTAATAGCAATCACGGTATCATAATTTATTTTGTTGCAGTATTAGGGTTTCCCAAAGGGACTGCATTGAACGCGGTTAAAAATTGATGTTACTTTCCCTAACATATCACTGCCAGGAGCGGTCCCATTGCGCAAGCGAGAGACTGTTTATAGTGTTCTTCATCTACTGATTCCAACCTATTTGATTAGGTCGATCTGTTAAGAAAAGATGCGTACGCTCATCGCAATTCTGGAAAAGATGTCCCACTCGTCATCAGTGAGTTACGCATGCTGAACAGCAATTCGAATGTGGAGTGGTCTACCACACCTACTGTAGACGGATCACTTGTCAAGGTAATTGGGGCAGAGGTATTTTGAAAACTTGATGCTAAAAGAATATGATTCCACATGTTTTTGCTTCTCGATTCAAGACATCTTAAAGCAAGACGTTCAATGTTAAGTGCTTCTCACAAATTATCACACATCAACTGTTTTGAAGGGCTGCATTGCTCAAATTGAGGATAGTTGTGATCTTTGGAAGGGCTCCTACTCCAGTCTACATTACGTAGTTCGTCGATCAAATAGTCGGCATCAGCGGCATTGTATCCAGAAATGTCTGTTTCTTGTGTAGGAGGCCGAAGCTCAGCCGTATGAGCTTAAGTAGAGGTGTTAAGCCCAGTGACGAAAATACACATACTATTCTGGAGGCTCCTGTGCCAATAAGATTGGAACAAGTTACACACTCACACTTTTCAGACCTTTACTCATATTATCTAAGATATTTTCGGAATGACAACACCGTTTCTGAATTTTATGCGTAAGTTAACTCGACAAAGCGAGCCGGGTCTTAGAACAAGGAAGATTATTCTTTGATCTGTACAACGGTTTCCATTTTTGACGAAAACTCCTGTTCTCCCCATCGACATATACCTCTGACGTAGATTTCGTCGGAACGGAGGAAGACCAGTAACTCATGCGTGGCAGACATCATCATCAAGCTGAATGGGGATATTCTGCTGTTGGAAATGAAACTCGCATGTAATAAACTGCACCTTCATTATCTTCAAGCCGATTTGTCCTGTATACTGACTACTTACCTCCCATTTGGCTACTGCAACCGAAATGAAATTACACACGTCAGTTGGATTACTATACAACACTGTGGACTGTTACAATAATGAGTAAACAGAAAAGCTCATGTAAGTAAGTCTTACAGTGTAGCACGGGATGAACCGTTGAGTTATACAATGAAAACAGGCATGACTAAGCTGTTGGCAAGCAAAGCATGCAGATCCTTTTGACAAAAGTGAACCCATTCATTCAAAGTACAGAAATGATTGAAAGGTATCTCATGGTTATTGCAAATTATTTGGAAATGAAAGCGAACCACGCTGAACGTGCTCCCCGAAGACTGCTATGATTACATAAATTTGATGTTAGATAGTGAAGTTGTCGAGGTTTTGACGAGTTTATTTACTTGGGATGCTGCTTCAGCAGTGGCGGGGGTGTAGGGACTGAAATAGAAGCGTATATAACCAAGGGTACGACGATATTCGCCAAACTGGGAAACCTTCAGGCGGCAGAGAGGCATCTCTCTAAGGCTTAGGAGTCACGTATGTACGACGGTTATGGGGACTGTATTAATTTACGGAGGCGAAACTTGGCCGTCTCTAGATATTTGGTCACCGATATCTACTTTTGATCGCTCGCATCGGATCGTACCGACGAGTAAACAAAGAACGGGTTGGGAAGTGGGTATTTGATAGTGATTGCCAAGCAAGTTCTTTCAGTCAGTCTCTACATTTACGTAAACCTAGATGTTATGGCCAGATACTAAGGATGCCAGCTGGTCGTTAACCTCACTTTGTCGACGCTGCGGCCGACTAGTGTAAGGTGCGAGATGGACAGATGATGACCTGGCGTAGAGAAATGAAATCGTTCATCAAGAGGTTGACCACTGTAGGCTGAGTTTATCTTTCGGGCTGGAGATCTCACGACTCATATAGTCGGTGACTAGAAACTTTAGATGAAATGGCAGCTAATCGGATTCATTAGTGTGATTGTTGTTGCCGTTCGGTTGAGTTTTCTGTGAAGTAAATGCATTTGCTGACGCGGGGCAATAAAAGCCGTAAGAAAGCTGTCTTCTTGGTCAGGTCTGGCTTTTTTTTCTTCATGGTTGTGTAGCAGCATCACTGAGAACCACTGATGTATATGATGACGATAACACTCAAAATCCGAGAAGTTGGACTGGCAATTGTTTTTCTTTTATAATCAAGTCATCTTGCGTTCGATTGTCTGTATAGGGGAATGCAGTAAAGTCAATGCCTCGGTACCGATGCAGAGAGTTGACATGTTCATACTGGTTGAGAATCCACTTGTTCCGCTCAGTTTTTCTTCGACCACACTGAACTGTTTAGCCAACTCCAGCTACTGCTTCGGTTGTCTTGACGGTAATAGTACCGCGCCCACCACACCAAAGTGGCTTCTTACACGATTATGGCCAAGCCGCTTTGCGAAATCCATCGATGCCACACACTGACAGCCACCATATTAACCATGAACAGTTGCCTTCCACTGAACCTGAGTTAAGCGTACGTTCACAAGGCTAACGGACATGCGAACATTTCGGAGATGTTCACGACAGAAAAAGTGGAAGCCTTGCTCATCTTCTAAGAACCCACGCAAACAAGCAGACAGTTTCATTATTGCTTAAACTCCTCAGATAAAGGTAGCTTGGACGGGATTCAAAGATGACAACCGACGTTTTGAGTTAAAACCAACTTGCTCACTAGCAATATTAACGTCACTTATGGATAGACAAGGAGGGTAAGTGATTCTGAAGCCGGTGTTGCGAATCGACACACTTTGACCTAGGTTACTCGTTAGTATCTGCAACGAGGACCCGAAACGATGCTGGTGTAATAAATGCTTCGCGACGTTCATTTTGAAGCTGACAGTCCGCGGCCAGTTTCGCTCTGGATTGGCAAATTCTGCGATGTGAGCCACAACTCTTACTCGTGAGGTGTATCAGCGTCATTTGAGATAAGGCGAGGAAAGAAGTTCCCGTTGGTTGGAACACATACCTCTGGATTAATGAACACCGGTCGCATCATAGCTTCTACGGGTTACGCTAGCGAGAGTCCAGATTACATACAGATTTTGTGAGACAGTTTCAAGTGGATACGACCCGTCGTAACCGGTTTTATCTTTGACTGCAACCATTATTTAGAGATCATTTGTACGACGTTCAAACTGGCACTCTTCTTGATACAAACCACACCACTAATAATCATACTCAATGTCAACATGTGCGGTGTAGGACGGAGACCGAGAACGGCTGTCCACCGCAGCATTTTAACCATTGTTTCAATGGTTAACAAATCAACATCCTTCGCTTAGCACTTTCAGTGATTCCTACTTTCATGATGGCTTAATTTTCGATCGGCATACGCGGAACGAATTTGTTTTTCCCATAGACAGCCTATGATGCCAGTAATTCACAGAATAGTACGTAAACGACTTGCATTAAAGAGATTACCACCCAAGCCACAATTTGAACTATAGCCACCCGTTGTTGCCGTGACAACCATGACAGCTCCGTAGTTAGAAGGTGATATATATTGCCTCCAAAGCTATAGCTAGTCTGTTCTTCCACGACTCCTTCGTGGCCCGATTCAAAATGGACACCTTTGCAAATGAGCCTTACTATATGTTATCACCTGCAGTTTTGAATGAATACTTTCCTCCAGCGATATCACAAACCCTAATGAGGGATGCGACACAGTCCACCAATCAACCCAGTCGCTCAAACTATAAACACGTTGGCTCCTTTGATACACAGTTTTCTGATAATCGCCGTGAAGTTACTATTCCGTCCTCAGCGTTGTACTTGGTACCTCGACTGAAACCTTCTAACATTCAGCAAGTCACCCAACAAAGCAGTCAAATAAGGCTCGTAAAAAGAAATGTAAGAACGCACGTAACCCACGATCAATGAATTGCTCATTTACCACGGTATTTTAAGACTGAAAACCATGCATCTGTTGGCAGAGGAACGACTAACATGTGGGAACGGACACAGTCTCGGCGATCTGAAGAATTCATCGATTGCAGATAATGTAAATGACTTTGGAAGCATGTGCAATGATAACTTTTTGCCCGGACATCAACAAGTGATGTGGGATCGAAGATGTTGATTGCTTGCGTGACAGTGGTTGCACAACACTGATTGTTGAGACCTGTTTCACCTCACTTCATTACGAACCGCAAAAGGCTCCGCTACTCGATTGCGCAACTGTCGTTGTGTTCTGCGTACGAACGAGCCCTGGTACCCATATTGAAAATGATAAATGCAGTGAGAGTTGGCGTATAGCAGTATCCACATTTTCGCCGAGGGGATTGACAGAATATTCGACCGACTGCTGCTCGAAATTACCGACTGAATTGATCCATCACATTTGTAGATTATCTGTAGGGCGACGCTCCGCGTGAACAGAATTGTCTTGTTGTAACATGGTCAGGTTTGCTGTGCCGCCCAATGAATAAACGAGGATAGCCATTCGATGACCACTGATTGCACGTATTGCATTTCACTGCGCAAGATGTCTGAAATACATATCTTCCTGACATACAGAAATATAAAATACGAACCGGAACATGTTTGCAGTAAACGGATGTAAAGCTGTTAAGGTTCAAATACTGACTAGTTCATGTGGTCTTCTTGTAAACAACTTTCGATTGTACTGTCTAGTTGTAGAACTATGAAAATTTCCAGACAGTCTCAAGTTGAATTGAGAGTTACAGACGCATTTGACACGTCTCTGAGTATAAACTCTTCGCCGACTGCAGTTATGAATATCTCGTCTACATATTGACGATATAAAAGTAAATTTTCGATGGTTTCCAGTAGTTGCTCCACTAGTAAAGCCACGAAGACGTCTGCCAAACCAGGAACGAATGAAATTCCTACTACTACACCGTCTGCAACCTTCTCCTAGAAGTATAAATTCGATGTACACAGAAAAAGTAGTCGTTCTAGTTCTGTAGAAGGTAAACCAAATCGTAGCTACCCCTCAGCGATCTTTATGGCGAATGATGAGGGTTTATGAAGGGAAAATTAATATCCATAACCGCAAGGGGACGTTCGGTTCTTCCAACAGGATTACCGTCCCAAACGTATCATTCACACTTTACTGAAATAATGATTGACGTACAGGTTTCAATAGATCTGGAAGCCATTTTGCTAACAGACGTTGAACCGAACCAACCAGTGACAGCACCAGTCTCAGTGGCATTTCACGTTTTTTTTATACTGTAAATTTATGATGTCTGAGATCCGTATGATGTCCGTAACCTTGTAGTTATCTCGCAAACAGAATATCATTCCAGAAAAGTCTAAATTTCTCATCGAACGTTGTTCTGGAACGTGCAAGGATTGCCAGTCGTTTAGTCTAGCCAAGATTCGCTGCTACTCTGGAGAATACTATTCATTCTAGCAACGTAATCCATCCGATGTATTATTAGGATTGTTCAGGAGTACATGGTGTCAGCTTGCATATTTTGAGAGACCTGAAAACGATTGTTCTTATCAAGTTTTGTCTTTCGGACCGTATCACCACGAAATCAGATGAACTTGATATAACACAAGCTCAGATCGGTGATCTTGAGGCACGTTGTATTATGCATGCGCCTCAAATTCTTGGTCGTCGTTAAACTATTCACTGTGCCAGTTTTCACCATACATCTCAGAGTTTTAGCGGTCGGACATATTTTGCGGGACCACAATTGTTTCAACTGGCTCACAGGACACCAGTCAACTTTCTGGTATTGTTTTAGGAGTTTAAATCGAACACCATTTTGCATTTCAGATTCTCTAATCTCTCTAGCTGCTTCACCATTAAGATCGAGAGACGACATTTGATGAATTGAAAAGTTGTTTTTCGAAACAAGTTAGCCTAATCTTACTTAACTTCGACGACTCAGACTAAATTGTTCACTGATCACCAGTTGAGTCTTTATTCGTTCGCCCGCTGTTGTTAGCTGCTAGTAACCACCATGTCCCTTTCGCATAATGACGCTCTACTGTGATCATTACCGAATTTGAAAGCAGACCATTTGTATGACCTAATATACTAATCTTGTTATTTTGTTCGACCCCGAAAACATTCAAACAGAGTGCAGAACAGGCAAATCAAGTCAGAATGTGATGCCATTAAAAAGCTCCAGCGATTAGATCATATGTTCTCGACAGATACAACGGGCAAAATACTAGTGATAGACTTTCGAAGACAAACTGAAAAATTAAGCCGATTCACAAACTGCCTAGTCACTCTGATGGCAGGCGTGGGTCAACAACAGTAAGCTTCATACAACCGGGACTGGTGCGTGACATACGGCCCCTCGGATGACATGTTCGACATGCCACATCATTCAGAACGTGGTTAAGGGATAGAACACATGGTGGCCCAAGAAAGGGGAGTGGCTTGGCATTTTCTGGCAGATTCGCTCGCACGTCAGGGAACGGACATTTGTTAGCCAATGCAAATGAATTGACAACGGTGTTTAGCCCACTGAAAAGGCGCTTAACTAATTTTGTCCTTATCGACTCTAAGTTAAAAGTCTCACAGACAACATCAAAATAATGAGTACTGGTAAGACAATAGCGTTTTTGAAACCTACGGAAAACAATCTAAGGAAAACCAGCATTATTGAGTAGTAGGACAGATTTCTTAAGTTATAAAGAACCCGGTTATCAAAGTTCCAGACTTTCTATTGACTTGAACCTGCGAAAGGAAAAGCATACTTTCACGCAGCAGGCGCCACACCGTCCGACTCAAGAGACTAGAAATTCCACGAGATCCAATCACCAACCTATCCCACTGCCATATGGACTAGATCATATGATCGTGGGAGTTGACAACGCAAACGACTTTGCAACAGTTCGCAATAAAATCCATTAACGCCAATGCGCGACATTGAAAGCGTATTATTAAATACTGAAAAGAGACAGAATCATTTACGCATCATTTGGATACTGAGCGCCGGCGCTGTTAGCAAGGCTTTCTGGATCATTGCAAGTTTGGTTACGGTTTCACACAACCGACTATGGTGTGACATCACACAAAAGTTATTTGTCCTGATTGTCGAGAACAGTGATAAAATTGATGGGTCGAGATGATGGTTTGGATATTCGGCTGTCCGTCGAGCTTGACATTTGGACATTTCGTCACTGGACGAAATGACATCAGCATGTAACTTTGGACGTGGGTTATCATCATCAGAAACAGCAACACATTAATGGGTTCTCATCGTTGCTGAACTACCACATGAACGTGATATATATATAAAACACCTGTTCAAACTGTTCACTTCCAATGGGTACCCCATAGCTTCATAAAGGCATCTATCAGAGGATTCACAAGAACTGAACGTACAGAACCCAAAACGCGAATGACAGTGCCATATATTCACGGCACATCTGAAGCAGCACAAAGGATGCTCCAACCACTGGGCATCCAAATATCACACAAGCCAAACTCAACACTCCGTTCAGCTTTGGTGAACGCTAAAGATCGTGTAGAACCACACGAACAGTCTGGCGTGGTATACGCGATTCCATGTCTCGGGTGTGACCAACAATATGTGGGAGAGACAGGCAAACAGCTGCGCACACGCGTGCACGAACACAAATTAGCGATGCGGCGAGCCGACCCTAGATCACAACTGTGGCACCACTGCGCGGACACAGGTCACGAGGTCAACATAGATCATGCGAAAGTGGTCGCACGGGCAAAGATGAGGGGGTCAACTAGAAACCCCCTATTCGCAGAATTCGTTCAGTCGACACGTAGACAGCCACTAGATCGGCTCACTTTTGTATACCGGGGCGGGCGTCCGCCAAATTTCAAGCACAAAACCCTAAACCGTAATGGTACACCTCGTTTGCATTTCAAATACCAAGCTCCGTAGCCCACTGCTGTTGCATATAAACCAACTCATTAACGGTAACAATGGCCTTACCAACCTACCGCTTTGATTCTGTCTCCCCAAAGTCGGGTCAAATCAAAGCTTAGGCATAACATGAACGAAACAAGCACTGGACTTATAGGGACGTGCGGATCTCTCGTTCGAAATATCCTGACTTAGCAATGAACTTCAACGCTGCGTGCTCAACGTAAACAAATACATGCACGTCAGAACTGATTAAACAATGCTAAGAACGGAAATTCCACTTTCAAGTGGTTGTGAAACACTATTGTCGTTCCCTATCCGAAATAATCTCCATTTTAAACTGCGAAATAAACCGAAGACTAACGGGTTTATACAATCATATTTCTGACCAATTTCAATCAATGCCATTGAGATTACGGAACTAACACAGAAGAAGTCGGAATATTCGAAAAAATAACGAAAAAAAATTAACGAAGGGATTGAAGCACAAAAAAAAAACGAATCAACGGATGAGATTACAAGTCAATCAGATCCCGGACGATATCATTTTGTTCGCCAACATCCAACCGGATACGGTCATCTGCCAATAAATAAGCGGGGTCACCTTGTACCGCGACTCGACCAGAATGCATGACAAGTACTCGAGAACAAAAATGTCTGACAGAAGACAGGCGATGGGCAATTAACATCACAGTGGTTCCATGGAATTCACGATCCAGAATTTCCTTCGAAAATGAAAAAAAGATAACATAACAAACTTGAATGCAATCCGATCAGTATCTGTGAAAATGTGGTAAGACAGTGTCACACATATCATCAGACACTTCAGATTCGAAATCTCCATTCTCATTAAAACAAATACGACCGTACGTTTACATATACGAAAGGTGCGTTGGTTAAAACTAAAGTTGTAGGACCGTTCAACACAATCCACACGGAAGCGAAATCCGATCCCGTTTTAGTGTGAAAGCTCAGAGTGGTGTCCCTAGGATCAGCATAGTCCCGTTCATCGACAGACCAGCAGAAAATTCGTCTTGTCAATAAGGTAAGCACGATCGTTCAGCGACAAACTAACAGCATGAAAAGCAAAGGGAATAATGAACGATCGAGCTTTATGCCAAACAAGGTCGCCCGTCCTACTTGGGAGCGTCGACCATGTACAATGGAATGCGGAGACTAGTTATTGCAAATTTGGAATGCATGGATGATTTACAGCAAGCAACCATGACTATTCACTGAGTGAGTTTCTGCAGGGTAGTTTCATGTTTAATTTACCAGGTGTTATAGTGATTGAAGACACGTGTAATCCGCTGAAACAAATTGACACAAAGGTCATTGTGATGAATGGGTACAAACAACGAGACAGCAATGGTGACGAAAGAACAACCACTGTATTTAAAAAAAATATGGGAATCGCAACCGTATACAAGAAAAAATATAAAGGTGCTCACATGAATAATCTGCTCACATGCTTCTGCCTCCGAAAATGTTGTGGCCAACTGGCATTTGATTAGCACATCACATAGTTGTGAATCTGTCAGACATCTAAGAGAATTAGCGAAATAATAAGTTTACCTCTTTAGCAGACAGTTAAAAAGCATTACGCCAGTTTCTAGCGAGGAGAGGAAAACATTAGGATATACACCAAAAAGTAACAATCCGACACAAATCAAACTATGGACACATTTTCTAAATAAAGAAGTGTCGTCTGTAAGCTAAGCAACGATTACAACATTCAGAACTGGTCGTACCTGACTGGTAACATCATGAAAAGCGGAGAATGCGCTATCGAAACGAAAGAACTAGGGGGCATTCAGCATATTCAGTGGCTATGAATCCTTACTGAGAGCTGAAAAATCCCACAACTGGAGCCAGGTTTATCAACGTAACATATTCAAACCACTGAGTGATTCATGGAGCAAACTCGATGTGACGCACTTCGTAAAATGTTCTCACAAACCACATATTCCAGTCCGAGTGTATCGTTTTCCATATAAACTGGTTCCTGCTCTTGTGTACCCTTAAAATTCGTCATGCCTCCAGATCTGCGTACATCTGAACTAACCGATTCCAGACATTTTTGTACAAGTGCAGCACAAGAGGTGGACAAGTTCAAAGTCGTTACATTTCATTACTGACATCCGAACACTTAAGTAGTAGGTTAATCTAAAGTTCTTCGGCCTCTGAGCCACTTTTGTAAAAGAATAAATCAGAGCGGACCATCTTAACACTTTTTGGCTGCCATATATCAGCGTCATATAAGGAATAGAAGAATGGAAACATTAACTAATTGTGTACTTCACAAACTTCAGCAAGATCCAATACGGCCCAATATTTTTGATGTGCACAAATGGGAAAAGTGAACGATGACTGCTTTTTGCACCCAACTTTGTATTACAATAAAGGGTGGTTGTGATGACGAGTTTAATCCAGATCATCAATGACAGCCAGTGAACGGTGTACTACTGATAGCCGGCTCTCAATTGTATTGATAATTGGTGGTACCTTCTGGAAGCAAATGAGACGTACCAAAATAACAAACGTGCATAACAATCCGACTTTCGATCGGAGAGGGTTACTTACGACACGCCTGTTCTTCAGTTTACAAAGATAACAATGACAGATGTCTGTCCTGTTAAGCATGTGTACTGGCAACATGAAGTTACGGCACACTTTGTTTGCTCTCGTTTGACAAGATGTGGAAGTGCACATGTAAAAGCTTAGCCACATTCTCTTGTAAGCGACGCCCGGATTGTCTGATCACCTCCAGAAGAGACATAGCAACTGTCTAGTTAAATCCAATCTATGGCAAAGGTATGCGCCATTAACGAGATCTAACATGAGCGGAACTCCAGCGCAGTGCATCTCGTCCGAAGGAGCTGGATCAAAAAGTCTGTGAGAATGCGATAAGCGTGCTCGATCACAAGCAACACTGTTTTGATGAGGAGTGTGCACAGCTTTAAATCTGTCCACGTCGAACCGCAAACAAAGTATGAATCATTCGTTAAGGCGCCTCAAGTCACTGTGCAGTGTCAAAATTTGGTGGACATTACAACCCAGCAAGTGTTTCGTGTTGTCGTCCTAGAGCGACATCAGCAACCTGGAAATGTTTCGTAATTAAAAATCAAATAACATGAGCGAGAGAATATCGCTGTTGGCAAGGAGCCAGTCTGGTAACTAACCGTTACACAGAAAACCGAACCCACGTGGGCTTAGATAATCTACCAGCCACCTAGAAAAGAGCTTACGCGGTCCGCATCTGGTCTATTGACATAAACCAATCAGAAAGTAGTATTACAGTTCCGCTAACTCGGTAGTACAGCTTTTAACATGACAGGGGCGTGTCAAATTTGACCCGAATGACCTGCGCGCTGACAAACTCCCTAATTTGTGATAATGAGACTAGATGTTGTTGAAGCCGAATGGCGTAAGGTGCGAGGTGGACAGATGATGACCTGGCGTAGACAAATGAAATCGTTCACGAAGGGGTTGGCCACTGTAGGTCGGGTTCGTCTCCCGGGCTGGGGCCCTCGCGACTCACAGAGTCGGTGGCCGGAGACGTTAGGTGAGGTGGTGGCTAATTGGTCTACGGTGTGTGCTGTCGTTATCTCATCGAGATGTCCGTGAAGTGAATGTACTCAATGACACCGGGCAACAAAAGCAGTAACGAGGGTGTTTTGCTGATGGCACCGTGATTTAACTCATGGCTCGGTTGTTTGTCTGCAGGGTGTATGGCGGTTAGGCATTAGCGCGAATCACTGATGTACTGCCATCTTTGATGACGAAGTTACTATCTATATGCTGAGAAGTTGCTCGTGAGGTGTTATGTGACTCACTGGGGAGCACAAAAGCTAAACAATTAAACTATCAAAGCTGCGTTGAAGTATTCAAAATGAACAGATGGAACCGACGGAAATGGTCCTGAATAAATCAGCGTCGCCAAAAAATAGCGTTTGCAGGTAATTGAAGAGGCCTTAGTAATACTCCTTTGTACAGCATTGACTGAATAGCCGGAGACGGAACAAAATAAGCAACCAAAAGACTTATACACAATAAAATGGTTAGGTAAGTAACGCCTGAGGTTTAAAAAATGTATACACAAACGTGGACCGTACCCGGAAGGTGTTCGTGATCAAATTAGGCGGCACCACATACAAATAGATAGTAGGCAACAAGCAGAAGTCCATTAGGATAATGCGTTGTGACCAAGATAAGACGTCTGCAGTTCATATATCAAGTGCTAACGATACAAAATAAGATTCCCGATTCAAATGGGTCGGTTAACTCCGTGAACGAAATGTAGTTGGATAGAGAGAGAAAATACTGCGCACGTCCAGTTAGAGTGTTAGACTGTGCAATGCGCAGCGCCACTGGCTACACAAATAGTGGCCGCATTTCGATTATCGTGTCGACATATTATGGTCACATTACTTTTAAAGATTTTACATAGAAAAGTTTTTCAGTCACTAACTCTGACCGCATACAACGACTATGATTAATTCAGATAAGTAATTGTTTAGCATTGTGAAAATTTTATCACCATACCATATACCATGCGCTTCATAAAATAAGCGGATGTGAATTTGTGACGCTGGAGCACACTTCATCAAACAAGAACACAGTAGCACAACTCACTGTGCAAGCGGGGATCTGAACAGCGCAAATCAAGTGAGGTAAGCGAATGTGCCCGTATCTCTTCCATTTTAAGATGTCTCGATAACATTCGTTTGTGACTCGCAGTTTCTCCAATGTTACTTTACGTCACCAAAGCGCATCGCACTGGCGCAGCAGAACATAGGGTAGAAACGGAAACATCGAATTGGAATCCCAACACCTGCATTTACAGGCCTTCCAACTGGGTGAAGTCAGTATGCAACAGCTGACCATAGCAGACGGAACATACACATGTACTGGGACGATGAAAGAGGGAGATGCGACCCAGACGCAACATTTAGGTAAACACAGTCATGTCTAGGCAGCGTGTAATGAGCACTGACCAGATCCCGTCAAGTTTGCCACTGTAAAACACCGCAAAGGTGGGACTCGATTACCTTGTTTCTGACTCCTCTCAATGTGTCCCACTGCGCTAGTGTGATATGCTGGGTTAGAACAATCCAGAGATATTTTACAACACGAGATAAACCCATTGAACTATAGGGACACGCGAAAGCGTTACCAGGAAAAGGTATGGATTTTGTATGACCAACTCGTTTACTCAGAACGAGCCAACAGGATGACAGCTAGGCTGACGCGAAGTGTAAGGGTTGAAATAGGTAGCTTAATTTTTTAAAGTGGGCAGAAATGCGGGCAGCGTGCTAGGACGCTTAACAAGAGACAATCTAGTTCTGTCTCCGCGAACAGCATAACCGTCCTAGGACCGTAAATACATCTAACAAATAGCAATTAGACATGTTAACTGACTCACAAAATTGACAAAACTCTCGTGCTGTGTAGGTTGCGCAGACATTCCACAAATCTGTGGATACGCTAAGCAGCTAAATAAATCTAGACATAAGCTTTTGAGCAATCTAACTTGGTGCTTGCCGGCGGTCATTAAAACAAAGTAGCGTGGGCTATCTGAACGCTGTGCTGTTGCTGTGCGAGTTGATAGACGTGGGTTAACGAGGAAAGTAGATAAGCACCCACACGCTCTCCGGGAAGCACGGTGAGATCACGTGCGGGCTGGATATTAACGGTCCATTTAAACCCAGACGGGCGTCAACGTATATTGGATCGTCCCTTTGGTTACGCACCCAATTGTTGACCCGGAACCGAGAAAGAGAAGAGACGCGGCAACACCGTTTATTGGAAAAACGAGTCTAAATTTTGTAGGACAAAACAGTTACCATACACAGTCGACAAGATGTGAAGCAAATCAAATCAGATGATCATAAATGGCAGTCTGACATAGAGCGAATCAAATGAAACAGTCATATATGGCAGTCAGGGCGTCAGAACAAATCACGTTACAGGGGGCATCAGAAAGCAACGCGAGAAAACAGTCCAGATAGCGCACAGGCGTTTGTTCACGTGACGATGCAGACTTTCGCGGTAAGAAGACAAGGAGGTACTCACAGTTCTCTGTATCGTAAGGCTGTAGATGCACCAAGTACGGACGCCGAACGCACAACCTTACTTTCGAAGCCAGACGAAAAGTCTATAATTCAAATCAAATGCTTCAGCCGAGATACTAGTCCTGATAACTTACCAGCCACCACTCACTGAAGTCCGAAGTAGCTTGTACGAGTGCACTGAAAATCACTCGTTTCGCAAAATCACGAGTCAACATCACTACAGGTCGTGAAGAAGTGCATTGATTGAGAACTATACAGAGGTCAAGATCAAATAGATAACTGGATAGAATAAACGACGGTCATCTTTTAGACTCAAGGAAATTAGCTAGGTGGTAGTACCCTAAAAATCAGGTGATTTCGTATGGGCCAGATTGATTTCAGAGAGAGATATTAGGAAACT
>LOND01001524.1:12851-31781 GCA_014220965.1 Paragonimus kellicotti | reverse complement strand
AACAAAGATGGTTGTGCGTTCACATATGATCATTCGGTCATGTTCTAATGTGAGGTCAATGGCGCAGTGGTCAACACGGTTGCCTCGTGAAAGCGTTGTCAACTGCAGCACACAGCACACTGATAACTGACTTACCATTTCGGACAACTCGCTCCCGTCCACTCAGTTGGTGGGAATCGTGACCTTGATCCACATGGTACAAAGGATATGCGCAGATAGAAGAACTCGAACAAAAGATAATGTAACCTGTGTTGCTTACTGAATTGAGGACGGCACAACAGCAGCAATATTTCGGATATTTTCCAATCTATACAGTCCAAACGAATGCTGAGATGCTTCACACCACGCCACCGATGCAGTGTCTGGTAACTTACCAAACAAAAAAAAACAGCCACGAAACGAACACTAGGTTGGGAAAAATGTGCATTTACCAGTCCATGAGCAGTACTGTTATGCGAAAGAGAAAGGCATCAGAATCATCGGAGGCGTCATGAATTTCTAAGAAGAACTTAGGGCAATCTAATTTGCTTACCTAGATATTCGTTTCAAATCACGGGCAGCGCCTCGGTAGACTCGTTGCACGGACCAGAAAATGAACGTCAACGGGAGCAAAACGAAGAAGAGAAACGGTAACACCAAGCAGGCAATAACCAGCACTCCGATCAAGCCGACGGTGTTGGCAAGCAGAACGTTCAATACAAACGGAAGCATATCATCGATTCGTGCTAACGTCCGCCGAGAATCGATTCAAAATACGACCTTGTGGAGTGCGGTCGAAATAGAACATTTGTGCCTGCATAAAACAATCAAATCAACTAGTTTTAACAAGTGGAATCATACGCGAAAAAGTTAACACTGTGTAAATCGACAGAAGACTGGATCGAAGTCAGCAAATATGTCCGGGCGCAAACTTGAGAGTATGATGCGAAAAGCAGCTACTGAAAACAAACGAGGGGGTGGAAACAGAACAACATAGAACAAGAAACAAATGATAACAATAAAAGAGGGAGGGCTATTTTATCGGTTTCATGTCCAACGCGATATTGCCATATTTAATGTTGTTTTGCTTTGAAGTTGTTTTGTAAATTTTTTAAACGGTTTTCAAAAAGCGTATAACAGCGGTTAAAAAAAGTACACAGCGATACACCGCAGTTCGCTGCCATATAGTTTACAGTTACCTAGACAGAGACACCTCTCATCTTTTGAATATCAGCCGAGAAGCCGGGTACAGCCCATACAAAATCAAACTTGATGCTAATATCTCCACAACATTCATCCGCTCTTGGGCCGCAGGTCGAAGTGTTTCCCACACTTATATCCGAAGTGTGAAAATAAAAGTGACATGATAAGCGCAGGACGGGCATGTGTAAAACGTGTCAGGGCACTTTGAGTGAGCAGGTGAAATTGATTTGCCTAAAGAGTTATCGCTCTCCTGACAGACGTTGGCAAGTCACATCACTGTCTATGTGGTACTGACATCATCAACAACGATATTACGAGGTTAACGGTTGGCAAAAGTATCCTGTAAACAGCATCGACGCAAATTGACTATGTATTGTGATCGTAGAACAGTAACACACCTACAGCCGTGTTATATGCTTTGACAAGACGGTTACCATACCGACAACCAGAGGTGATTCACGTTAGCAAGTGCCAATTAGAATAAACCAATCGCAGACTTGATAAACATCGCTGCGCTTTGAGTGAAGCTATTTTTAAATTGCTCCAAAAGACAATACGGAACATGTTGAAGTACAACGTGTCTTTACAACAACCAGTCTTGCATGGGCGAAGCACATTCCACAGAAAACGACCTGTACTGAAAGGCTAACCAAGTAACATCTACAGCAGCTGATTGTTCACTGAGCAATCCATACAAACCAACTACCACAGTATTTTCCCCCAAGATCGCTACTGTGCCACACGTTAGATCAAGTAGCTGTCAAGTTCGTGAAATCTAAAGACCACAGTCCGAAATTGGGCCACTTTTAGCTATAAGTTATAGCCAACCAGGGAAAGATACACACTGCCTATATGCACTGAACCTACTCTCAGTTATGTCAGGGCCTCGGCTAAGTACTCTTCGAGCCCTGTAATGTCAGACATTCAGTAAACCACTAGATGTTGCCTAGAGCAAGTGACGAGCTGTCACCACCCTGGCTCACCTTACCCAAACTAAGGGAAGGAGCTAAACAGGATCGTGAACTTATGAAGCCTTCAATTATTGGCCGTTCACTCAGGGTTGTGGTTGTGCCAATGTGACCTAAGCATGCATCGCAGGCCTCACGACTGATGATGGGATCATTCAACTCAATTACAATCGCCATGAGCTTGATCAGAAAGCAATGCAGCTTGGGTCGCCGTTCACCACAACAGTGACGTGGAATAAGCCGGATGGAAAATTTACGAAAAAGAACAGAAGTGGATAAAATCAAGTCACGCAGAAGAACTAGAAATGGTCTGAACGTAGATGGTGAACTCGGTTCCAAATGAACCACGTAACCTCAAACTGGTGTACAATCAAGTCAGGGAACAATTAAGGCGGATTGTTTAGGTAGAAACAGGAAGTCAGCGAAGCACATGATCGGTTGCTCCAAGGTCAGCAAAATACATAATGGATGTCCTAAAAAATTAATGCTACGCTGATGGGGGGAAAATGTTCAGAACGAAAAGATGACTGCATTCACAGTTAATCAGCTGCTCTTGGTTCGATTGATAGCACTCAGACGCTTATTGTCCACGCACGAAGACAGTGAAGAAGACAAAGCAAGCGAAGCCAACGAGAACGAGGAACCTTTGGCAGATGGGGATACCTCGATTGTAGAAACATTTCAAGGTCAACAACACTTACGTTGCACACGGTGGGTGAATTTTAGTGATATAGTCAGCGAGCAAACCGCGAGCATTTTAAATTAAAATGAGCGGTGGACTCGCTGCTAAAGATTGCCAACCTCCAGCGTGGTTTGGTCGCATACCCAAAAATAACGACCATTCGACAATAAACAACTGAGGGCGGTGCAGATAAACAAAGTCGGAATATAATGCTTTGCAGCATATTGGCTGTCCCTTTACTGATACGCCACATCAGAACCGATCGTATATCGTTGGAACACGAGCAAAATAGCGTTCTCCTTTACAGTTTGCACTATCGATCTTCCTGTTTCCTAGAGTTGGTAGATGCTGGGGGTAGGCTGTACCAAGACACAAGTTAGACAAAGGATCGGAACAAGAGCTAGTCAATATCTCGGGATGATCGCAGCTCGCGATCGTCCAAACTACGAAACAGGTAAGAGGTAGCATCAATGCATACTGTATACGGAGCAAAAGTTGGTCATAACCCATTCCGTATACCGAAAATGTACGTCTATCGATATTAAGAGCATACCGGTGACATAGCCAAGCGGTGACTCACACGTAATATAGTATTGAGAGCGCCTTGATGCACCCTGGCGGCTGCGGCCAAGCCACTCAGAGCGAACAGAACTGCACGAAAAGCCGTAACAACTACATGGCCTCCGACAATGGCTCCGTAAACGGACAAATAAAACGATGTAGATGAGTAGTTTTGTGTCGGTGTCAGATTCGACCAACGTTCTGGTTCAAAAACGGCCGGAACTATTGGCAATCGAACTAAACTCGAGAGGAACAGTGGCTCTGCGTGAGTCATGCTAACGTTGCGCAGGCCAAATCTTTCGGGACTTGAGGAAGATGACGAGTACTGAACCCAGCGCGCAAGCCACCAATCGGCCGCGTTGCGAGATCCTAGAAATGCAAACAAGAAGTACAGCTGTTGACCTATACCATATGGAAACATTGTCAGTACGCAGTACTAAAGATTGTCAGATTATCAAAAAACTGTATCACAGCAATCATGTCAACAGGAATTACAAATTAAGACATTGGTATCACTGAGCAACTCTTGGCTCCAAACACGAGAATACTCGCAGAAACACGGCGAACGAGAAAGGAATTGGCGGAACTGCACGTTTATCGTGCTCAACGCGATCTAGTAGGACGGAATGTGATGATAACTAGAGCTAACAAACAAGCTGGTCCCACAAATGCGTACAATAAGTATTCACTTCCAACAAGCGCAAGAAATTTCCTAACGTTTGTAGCAAAATAAGACGAACCTCATGGAATAAGCAATGAAAAACACACATGGTAAAAAAATCTGGAAACCATCCCAAGCAACGCATTCGCCTGATCTGCTAGACACATGACGATATAGACTAAATTACATCACATACGATGATATTGAAAACAAAACAATTGACATCTTTCCCGGCCCGCATACTGACAACGGGACATAGACCATCGTAGCGTTGACATAAGATTTGAAACGACATGAGATAATGATGAATTGATTAGAGACGCAGCTCCTTTGCGCAAAAAATTAAAAAAATAGTTAATAATATTCCGCTATAGATTTCACTAAGTCTGGCTGATAATAGGAGCAAGAGCAGTCTGCTGATAGATTGAAAAAAATTGTAAACCATTTAATTTTTGACATAATCAAGGGATATAACCACTTCTAATAAGGTTAACAGGGGGCATCTGTTCATATCAGAACAGTCCGGATATCCAGTCAGTGACTGGAAACGCTTGCAGATATAGCAACAAATAACGACGTACAGCATGGAATGCTAACATTACGGATTACTAGTTACGTTATTTTCCATGGTTCTATTATCACTTCCACTGCAGCTGATGAGTCGAACCGAAATATCCAACCTGAATAAAAAGATTACATCAATCAACTTATTTTAATTAGGGAGAGCGACACTTATGGTCTCGTGGAACAATCGCTCAGGTGGTCTGAAGATCACCTAACCGGATGTAGATTCAACAAAAAGGTAAACAGCCAGTTATGAGACAGGTCTACAGCGGATAGCAGCGTTCACAAAGCGTCCATCCTAGGACAGTCGTTCTATTTGCCCTCAGTTAGTCACAAATTATCCACCCACTAATGCCGACTGACGTCGATGACGCAAAAGTACGACGGATTTTACACGGCCCACATGATGTAGATATATTTTAAAATGACCTAAGATGGTTCAGGCAGTGACTTGCAAACAATCATCCACCGCTCAACGTCACTAGGTGTAGTAATGTAAACCTACCATCAACATTACGCTGATCACAACCAGGGTAGTCTCCGAAAGAGACATTGAACTAGAAACATTAGAGACACGATTCGGGTATGTCTAAAAACTGGATGGCTACGGCAAGAAAAGCATCAATGATACTGTAATTAGGAGAGGGAGTGAATTAACGAGTGCATTATGATGTCTTCTTCATAACGTGCAATTTAACTGTACGGTCTCACATGGGAACAAACATACAGACATGCAGCCTGTAATTACAAAGATATGGATGCACGTTGAAAATGTCCGAAAACGGGCTACTAAGGAGTAGTGATGCTTAAAATGAACTCTTACCAGGAAGGGCTAGCAGCTTTGCTAAATTTCTATGGCATCTGAGAGCAGACTTATTCTTAACATGCCACATTTTGCACACACTTGAGAGCCCACTGGCAGATTATCACACAGTAACAAGGAATGGACGATTAGGGGGGCATTTTCTCAAACTTAATTAACGAAGGTGAGGATAATCCGCATGCAGAACCTCTTGGTTAAAGCCATCTGAGTGTGGAACGCATTGCCTAAGTACCAGTAGCCGACACGGTTGCGAAATTAAAAAATCTTACTCGACCGGTGTACGCGCGAAGGTCAACCGACCCCGGTTACTTCGACCATTTCTATAACCCACTCCTTCTAAGTGTATGCGTCTGTCCGCCTGTATTTTGTTATCTAGCTGTGTGTGTAAACGGATGTATCAGTATGCCACTGTAGTGTGTTAGAACGTCGTAGGCGGACACTTTCATACAATTTATTATCATCACCTCATAATTGTCGTCCAACAAAGTTTATCCTCCGACCGATACAAACATAGGAATATATGAGGCATTACCCCTTTGTTCCGACGTGAACTTGAAACCAAGCGGCAAAGAGAAACACTATTCTTTCGCCCCCACGGAGAGAACGAGCCTTCATAAGGAAGTAGGTAATAATAATAATAATAATAATAATAATAATAATAATAGACATTGTTGTGCAAACGTAAAGCAAATGTCGAAGATAAAAGTGGATAAATGAAACTGCCACATGATCTTTAACTAGTCCAGGCTCTGAAGACACTCAAATAGATCGGACTATCCCCACTGGATGGGTTCAAACAAGGACGAAAACGGTTGTGAAATACCGCTTTGGTAGTGAGTAATATGGAACACAACACAATTACTCGGTGGAACCCCACTGACGATAATCAGTGTAAACTAACAAACTAGGATGGAATGCGTACAACCAGACAAATGGTGCGTTAACAAGTTGTGTAGTGGTTCTCGTAACTCTCCATCTCAAGTGACGATCATTTGACTAGTGGATAATGAGTAATTGGTTGTGTTCGTGACACGAGGGTTGCCGGTTCAAACTACTCCAGACTACACATTTAGTTGACGAGTCCAAAGGACCAAATCGGTCTGAAGTGTCGATGATACCGTAAAAAAGTCGGATGGTTTGTGAATCCCGCAAAATACAGTGAGACAAGCTTCTGTGCAAATATGGAAATAAATGTAGACTGAGGAAACAAAGTTTCTCGAAAACATTCCTCGTCAGATCCAATACGGTAAGGAGGCTGATAACCAACAGCCAGTTACGTCAAACACTAACATTTTCAACTTACTTTGTGCGACATAAACTTGATCCAGGGTAACTGCTCGTCAAGTAGACAAAAAACTTTTCCCTCGACTTCCTTTGTTACGTATCTACGGGCTACTACCTTACAAAGCAATGTGACGAGACCACTTCTATTTAATGATGCTTTTATCAAAGTCAGGAAACTACCTTTTTAGGAGTCCAGTGTACATTAGAGGGTCAGCTGACGCATCGATGCGTATGCTCTCTCAACAGATATACCATGCACCCGTTGCTTTTCCGGCTTTCTAGGCAAAGGACTTTACACTTTCCGCTAGAATTTTACAGTATCTATCATGCTGCAGAGTACATCCTCAAAAAAAAGCCGCTGGTTTTATTGTTTACCATGTTAAAAACGTGCAGACATTTTGCAACTAAAAGTTTATCTTACGGACATCCTGTCAATTCGGATTAGCCCAAAAGCATTTTTACATCCTCAAGTAGATTATATATTTGCACTTACTCGTCAATCTACTATTCTGTGTACTACTGTCGGAACTAACGGCAGCCCGTCATGGTACCTTCAAGCAGGGCTCAAGGCTGATGAGGATGCTATTACCGGGCAACGTTTCATGAGACCAGAAACAACAGAATGTTAACTACACCATGCAAGTTCATAAATGAAGCACCGAAGTGATGGGGTGGGAGTGGGGGGTGAACCACATATGCGATTTGGAAGTGATTACTGAATTCATCACGTTGGTGCAAAGAGGACAGACCCACCTTGCATCAGACGCAGCGAGATAAGCACACCAACTGCAAGGCCGTAACCCACAGCTCGTAAATAAGATCGATAGACGTGGGAAGTAATGGAGCCGAAAGCGAAACGTTCTAAATCCGTTTCCTCGTCACGGTCAACGTTCGAAACCTGGACACGTGTTTGCTGTGCAAATGAGGTACGATTTGGATCCTCAGAACAGCGCAGTTCTACACTAAGAAGTTTGACGTCATCGCGATCAATAATCTCATCCTCCACAGTTGAAAGGGTGTCTTCCGAAGGAGGTAACAATGTGTCAGCATTGTCAATCGTATTTTTTTCATCTTCACCGATTAGCACGCAATGAGGTGTTGCCTTATGCGTAGGAATGAACCTGCGTGTGATTTGACCGTCTTGCATTTCTAGAATGAGGTCAGCATGAGATGGAGAATCCTGAAAAAGAAGAGGGCTATGCAGTTTATACGTCTTTTACTACATATCGTCATGCTACGAGCTAAGGCACATGCAACCAAGCAATACAAAATACTGGAAGCCCTGAAACAAACCAAACGTAGATAAGACCATCCGACGTGACCATGGATCAAACAAACGTTTGGTAGCTAACGGCATTACAAAGACAAGGTATACGTTCGCCTTTTAGACGAAGACTATTCAAATAAAGCGATATACAGTATGCAACAAAACCTACACACAATGACTGAGATTAGTGAGAAATTGCTTGACCTCGGTAAACGGAAGCCAAATTTCCCATACAACAGCGTGGGGGGAAACATTTCGTAACTGATAACCTACCAACACTTGAACAATGCTCCAGATGGTCTCAACTAACGGTAACTGTCTACATCATAATACGTAGAAAAACGGTCCGAAGATGTAGGCGCAAGACTCACTTCATTCGTTAGCCAAGCTGCTTGGTGTGCGGTAACTAACCGCGTCTTGCCTGCCAACAACCCGAGCAAGCAATGCTGAATCACATGCTCACCAACATGAACGTCTAGCGCAGCTAAAGGGTCGTCCAACAGGTAGATATCAGCTTTCTGATACACCGCTCTAGCCAGAGCGACTCGTGCACGCTGGCCACCACTCAGACGACTGCCACCGGCCTCACCAACGTCCGTGTCCAATCCATGAGGCAAGATAGCTAAGTCCGGCTCAAGAGCACAGGCGAACACGACCTTGTTAAGCCAATCGGAATCGAGAGCAGAACCGAAGACAATATTATGCCGAATAGTTCCCGTGCACAGCCAAGGCGTCTGACCGACATAAGCATAACATAATCGGGAGTTCAGATGCGATGTAACTTGGTCTGAATAGAAGTCTACTGATCGGGATTCTACAGGGCAACTTTTCAGTTCTCCGAGTATAGCCAGAAGGAGAGAGGATTTGCCGGACCCCACCGGTCCTACGATACCGACCAACTGTCCCTGAGAACATGGAAACGATTATGGAACGCATGATTACGGACAAATTGCAACACGGTACAGAAAACTATGTGATTAGTGTTTTCTAACGAAACCGAATAACAGTTCGTCTCAGTGACTACCCGGTGGTTTTGGGATCAACTGTTTGCAAAACACCTCCTTCAACCATTTTTGAGGCTGTGACACATGGTCACTCGCTTGCAGGTCAATCACAAACGGCTGATTGCTTTCAGCCTAAGAAAAGTACACTGACTAAGTTGATTAGGTGAGAACAAGTGAGAGTAAAACAACACAAAACAATTTCAGAGTAATGAAGAAAAACCGGATTAAGTAAATTGGGCAAAAAAAGAAGATATCAAAATACTTGTCAACATGAAAGAATAAGGAAGAACTATTGAGGAACCACCGAAGGAAAAAGGGATCACCCCATAATTTTTGTACAACTGCTTGACCAAAGTGAGTTAACAAAACCGGAGCGTCCTGATAATGTTGGGTCACAAGCGATGGCAGGCAATCCCTCACAGAATGGCCAACATTAAACGAGCCTACGGTGGCGAGATACACGCGCTAACCTGATGGACACAAAGTGTCACATTTGACAGCACAGGCTTTTCCGGACTGGACCAATAGAAACTGGCGTCACGTAGGTTAACCAGAGTCGAATTTAAAATCTGGTCGGAATTCAGATTGGTGCTCAAGGGCAAGTCATCCAGTGTGTCGGTGGTTACACGCGAGGGGAACGGCCCCGGCAGAATAGAAAGTAATCGGGACATACGTCGTACTGATACAGTTGCCTCGATTACACCGTTGATGACCCACGGAAGTGCATTCATCGGTCCAATTAGCATGCCGAACAATGCGAGGCTGGTGAACACCTACAAAACGACAAACGGGACCAATGAACAATCAAGGGAACGCAAATTGACGTCAAGAATGATGACGTTTCGAAATAATCGCCCAATAAAAATTTCAGGAGCAGCGATGATAAAAACGACTTGCTGGCCATGGCAGTTCAACAGGTGGCAACAAAGCAGCAGTCGTAGGTAGCAGTTCTCATCCCAGCCGGAGAATTTGCTACTCATCGTGTTCGCGGCTGAAGATTTTAAAACGGATGGCGGTAACTAAGACAAAGTGAATGCTGTTTAACTGAGCCATCTGAGAAGCAACTGCAACAAGTGAATTGAGGGAGAGAAAGCCATACAAAAAGTTGTCTTGTCGTCTTAGTCACAAGTGGACTGGTTGTGATATGGACCGTGTCAAGTTAGATGGCGGTTCAACCATTCTTTTCTTTATTCTATGGTCGTCATTTACTTTTCACGGTGGCATGGCAAGTGAACATTAGTGTGCTACTACGACATTGCGAATGATGACGATGATGCAATACACCCGAAAAATAGATTTTTTTCACGGAGGACAACCAAGCATGTGATGGAGAAGTGAATCGTACATTTGAGCTTGGACAACGTATCAACCGTGTGAGGCACTCTGTAACATATAAACGCTAGCAACAAGTGCGCTTCGAGTTTACTTAACTATGGCACGTACAGAGTAAGACTTAGTCAGGTATACAGCACTAAAAACATGAGAGTAGGCTAGCAAAATACCCGAAGAAGCTAAGCGAGACGTGACGTTAGGTTATTACAACAAGAATCCGTAGTGACGAGTTTTTCATGATAAACAATTTGGAGTCTGATATTTTATAATGCACTATAAACAGCTCGAGTGAGCAGAAGCAAAGACGTGACTAATGTAAGATGTCGGCACCAAATCTATTAGGGATGAAGTCAAACAGTTTGGGCGTCCTGTTTAACATTTCTAATAAATGGATTGAGAATAACACAACGTTATGAGCAAGTTGTAATACTCAATGTTTCAACCACTTCGGATTGTCCTCCAATATCCAAGGTCTTTATTGAAAACAATTAAACGCATGTTGATCAAGGAGGAAACCAAGGATATCAGAACTCTAGTCTATTGTACAAATAGAACATAATGAACGAACATCTGAGAGAATTCGCTCCGTCCTCTCTGAGTACGCCATCCGGACCGTATTTCGGTTAGATAATACCTTAGAACGACTGGTGATGCATCCTAAGGATCCAGTTCTTATGGAGCGACCAGACAGATTGTGTTTACGAAATCAAATTCGGTGACTGCAACGCCAGTCACACGGGAGAGACAATTGAAAGATATAAGAGACACACGCGATTCCTTCCAAACGATGCATACCAACTTTAAAAGCTAGAGAAAGACTTGGCCATCGCACTATGCGCACTCTCAGAGAATCACAACATACGTTTTGATCAGGCTCGGAGCGACGCCGCGCTGAAGCTCTCACCATTTGCACCCAATACACATGCGTTAACCACAGTGATAGCAAGCCCCTGTCTGCAATGCGGCATGAATGGATAACACCAGACAAAGACAGGTTTTACCTACAGCAGTCCCGCTTAATGGGCAAAGAATTCAGCTAATCAGTTCAGATGCAGTGCAGGTTGATTTAACCACGGCAAATCTCACGTGACCTCTGTTCCTTTGTTAATGTGATTTCGATTACAACACTCCTGAGGAAGGCCACCCGAGGTGGTTGAAACGTAGAGTATTACAACTTGCTCATAACGTTGTGTTCTCAATCCATTTATCAGAAAGACCGGATCACTGGTTTTTACATGGGGGATGGAAAACAACGCAGGTCATATTTCCAAACTGATTCACTTCGAGTAGTATTCAAACTGCGCAAATGAGTTTCAAAGCACACGTTAGCAAGATCAGCACTAGAAGTTGGAGCACCATCCTCAGCATCATAGACAGAAATATATATCAGTGGTTCCTACCGATGCCTAACTGCCATACAACCATTACTACGCATCACTATTAATTTAGTATGCATCACCATTCTTTCGGGAGAAAACTAAGTGATGCTATCATCAGGACCGCCTCGGATACTAAGTGCACACTTACGATAGACGCGTCAAGTTGATTCCCAAGCAGCACATAAGTTGCAAACGTGGAGCTAGCCAGAAGCGCTGGACAAGCGGCCCAACATAAAACACAAGCCGCATCAAGCATTTTCTGCCCGAATAGAGCACGTAGTTCTTGTGAACGCGCTTCGGACACCTTGGAGCATAACAGTCGTTCCCAGCAAGCCAGTTTGACGGCTACCATGTTTGGCAGTAATTCCGACATTAGCTAGGGAAAAAATAAATTTGAAATAGCAGATAATACAACGGCCAGGTAAAACAAGGATTAGTAGACACAACAGTTTAAATTGGAAATTAGGAAACACACAAGAGATAGGTGGAACAATATTCTACCAAACATATGGATTCAAAACAAGTAAAGCAGCATGTGACGTTACAAAAAATAGTGTGTAAAACATATGTAACTAAAGTGACTAACTAGACGGTACACCACAGTTGATTATTTAATTCTCCGTACACTGAACCAACATTTTCCGTGTATGTCTTTACAGAAAAACAGCGTGTGCACGGCGGTTCTTCAAACTACTCTCAGCTGAACATGCTGTTACATTTCATGATTACCAAATAACAAGTCTGAGTTTTGAAGGGCGAAAAGTTCTAATCACATCACCGACTTTCGTCTATTTGTATGTAGACTATAGAAACCAGTTTTTGTCCGGATCTCGGTTACACGTCAAGTGTTTACCGCTAGTTGAACATCAACAGTTCAGCATTGTCACTGAAAGCCGGTACCGGTCGTTCCTGTGGATATTTGTAGAGTTCTACCTTATTAACACAGCTCACAAGCGGTGTTGTATGAGGAATGGTACACTCAATAAGCAAGTTAAACTCGCTTAAGCTCTATGAAGACACAACAAGATGAACGGATGCTCAGAAAAACTTGTAGCCCATTTTCGATCATAAGCGATGTGCAAAAGGATCGCGAACTTTCACCTTCCTCATTCAACTCTGTAGTGGACGACACACAAAGCACTGAGGAGCAATTTTCCTATCCAGCTGGAAATCGAGCACTGAATGATCTTTATCAAAGCATGTGCCACGAATAAAATGTCCTAAAACAAGCATGGAAACCTTCATCAGCTACGCACTCTGCTCCGTTTTCAAGATTAAAGTGTTGTACCTTTCGTCAAACAGTGTACAAGGTTGGATGAAGACGGTCTGAGTATCACGACGAATGTTAATCGGAAATGCGAACGACAGCAAACTATGTGAACTATGGCTGGTGCTCAAGGTAAATCACGTGTAAACACTGATGCAGTGAGTGACATCGATATGTATGCCAACGGAATAAAGCGGTTGAAGTCATTAGAAGAGATAAACATTTTTGGTTGCTCTACGGAATTAAACATGTCCATACGACAAGTGCACTGAATGTGTGACACCCACTTCTACTGGCGAAAATCAAGAAAAGCTCAAAAGTATACAGCCCATCCAAAAGGTTTTACACCGTCTCCAACTTAAAAGACAATCTAGTGTTAGACTGCATCCGACTTTGGTACACCAATGACAACTAACAGGCCTAGCCCATTCCGTAAAAACTCACAACACCAATGAGTACTGCCCCTCAGAGCCAGGTACTACAGCCAATAGCCCCGCAATCCGAGTGACTTCCCCACCTACTTCTGTCTCAAGGTTTCATCAACGCCCCTCAGAAGATCCTGAAACAGTAGTATAGGATCAACGGGGCGTCATGTTACTTTATGCAATACGACCGAAGTCGTCCTGTTGGACTGCATCCCAGAGGAGAGACGGTTCTCCACGGTGAGGTTCGAATGTTCGTCAGTTCATCATCTGGGGATCTCCTTTGCTGCTAGAATTGGCTGCAGATAGGGAGAAGTTGCACAGTACTATCGCTTGTACTGGTCAAGATGTCAGTTAGTTTGCCAGTGCCAGACGAGGCAAGCTAAAACGGCCAGATGTAAACAAGCTGTTCCATTCAGCCAATTAACAGCCAAGTAATAGTCAATTAACAAAATCAGCCAGCTAGTAGACCAGCTTCTACTCCATGGGATGGATTAGATCGTCACCGGGCTGGTCTACAAAAAGGGATTAGTTCGGAGGACAGATAGACTCATCGAGCTGTAAGCCATTGGGTTTCTTCGCATTCCCGCACGACTCCTGAGAAATGTCGATCAGTATCGGTCAACGGCGGGTATCTTAAAGCCCAGTCATACAAAGGGCTTACGAATGGATCGTGAAGTTTGGCGATCGGAGCGTGCGACCGAGATGGAGTAAGCTGTTGCATCCGGAAATTTCCAGTGCCAAATCGCACAACGCTGGTGAAACAATCTGCGCGGCAAACGGCTTAACAAAACAAACCATAAAGGTGTCCTGAACGTCGGACAGAACACTTCCAATCCCACTTTAACCTGTTGTGCAACTGTTTTACCTGACAGGCTGAGCTTTGCTCGCGGACCACCATACAGAAGCGAAAGTCTGACATGAAACCCAAAGAATTAAACGCTACAAAGCAGCCGGTGTTTTTGAGGATGTCCGAAATGCGCCCGTTGCCCATTCTCTTTTTCAAGGGTTAGAATGAGAACACTGCCCAATTCTGTGAGAAATCAACAATTTCCGCTATCTCGGAGGAAAATCCTTGCAACAGTTACGTTAACTGAGGATATGACCTGATAAAAACCATGCCGAAGCAGTTGATGTTCGTTCTACCCCGTGAAGAGCAGTGCCTCTTGGAGAAAGCTAGATTTCATGTACAGCTCGGATGCACCAACTCATTATTTATATTCTGTCTGCTGCGCAAACACTGTCATGTATACCAATTCTAAAAGTGCTGTAGAAATTTAATACGACCGTCCTCCGGAACTGCTTGTTGAGGAACAGGGCACTTGGGAAGGGTGTGCCGATTATGAGGTATCGCACAGATATACCTTAGAAAGAGTTGAGATGAATGGCAGATTGTCACTACCCTTCACGAGCTCCAGGCGAATGCAGCAAGGCTGTCCCACCTACTCTTTTCTCCCCATCGTTACAAACAACGGTGTCTTGCACAAAGCTGTGAACTGTTTCACTAACGGTGGCCTGCAATTTTCGTAGGAAGAAGAATTACACACTTAGGCGTTTCCAGTGAAAATGTCAAAGTTGGTGACGATGCACACGCAGATCGAGAGGCGTACTGCCACCTGATGATTGAGGCACCACGATGTGGTGCATCGTAAGTCATCTAAATGTAGGGTAATTCCATAAAACTAATATGAGCTTGTGTCTGAACTCACCTCGAGCTATAGCGACTTACGTCTAGTTGAAAGTTTGGTTATCCTGACGACGTTGGTGTTATAAAAGAGATATTGCGCATTAGCAAAAATAGGCTAGCAGTTGCTAACCAGACATATCTCTAGTATCGACGTAATACCCCTCCCTCGCCAGAGAATGATCTGGAAGGCTACCATGTGGATGATGTTGTCCCATATGGTTGATCCGTACCGATGGTGCTCATAATATTTATTGTTGACAATCGCGGACTGTACGGGAGCATCCGTGTGACGTTAACACCAAATGAACAGTAAGATTCTGTGGCGCGTGTGAGGAGCATATAGTCTCCTACAATGTAAATCAGCTTTATTTCATTAGTTAAGGCGACTCCATCACGTTTTAAACATGCTTGCCGAGTGGCTAGCATATCGCGTTATTTGCGCCTTCTGAGAGTGGTAGTAAAAAATAGGGGAGCCGACAGTCTATGAAATAACGCGGAGTTAAGAGAACATCAGCATCAAGTTTGACCTCTGTTAGGTATTCCTGGACAGGTTGCAAAAGTTGATTAGTGTCGAAGTCTTAAGGCTTTGGGAAATATGGTCGTAAGCCAAAGCCAGAGGTAAAAATGTTGCTAGCCCCGTTATGTACGTTCATTTTAAAGTTAAAATACACAAAACCTAAAAAAAATGCGCAGGTTGCGTAATGCAAAACCAAAAAAAGATTCCGATTTCTGTGTTGGAATGTTTTCTACCGCGTTTTTTTGTTTTCGTCTAGTTATGGCGCCATTCACAGTTAAACCGGCGCTCGGGCTACCAACAGGCTAGTGTGAAACCACAGCTTTAGTTGTTTCAGACAGGTTTACATCTGAACTATAACAAAAACACGTAATGAGACTGCGTAAAGGCACGGGGTGTGAAGCACAAGATCAGAGAGTACGAACAACTAATCTAACTTCCGAACGGTAGTTTGACGAAAAAGAGCACGTTCGATAAACTGTCGAGGAATTCCGGGTAGCCGATATGAGCGACAATTACAACCACTTATTCAGTAAGCGAACAGCTGATAAACAAAACAAGCTAATTGCACAGTCTAACGTATATGCTATTCATAAGGCTACAATGTTCTACTGTTCAGTTCGCCAAGATTAGTTTACGTCTGTATGAACGAAACGTCCAATTAACCTTACCGTGATGCGTACACAGAAAACGAGTCAATTATAATTAACTTTAAACTTGCTAACACAACCAGTATACAGCATATAACTGGGAAAAAAGAAAATAAGTGGAACAAACTTTAATTCTTGCATCTTTGAAGTGCATGAGCCGTTTTGAGTATTTTCCGATTTGGCTGGCGAAAAGACGGTTAAGTGGCAATAAGACCAGAAGAAATCCAACGCCGACCAAACTGGAGACACCCAATTGTTGAAATAAAAGCGTAATGGCCAATATTAATTGCAACGGCATCGCCCACGTCTCATGCACACTCGGGGCCAGATTGACTATTCGGTCGGCATCAGATGTGAGGTAATTTAAAAGAGAGCCGGTGCCAAGTTCATTCAGGCTTGCAATTTGAACAGACAAAATACAGCGGTATATCATTCCACAGATGGCTACGCGGATTTTGTAGCCAAAGGTTGACATTCGATAATCGTAGTTTGTGCCAACAACAGAGGAAACAAATGTGATAAGAATTACCAATCCACCCCACAAGCAACCCATCCATACGCTTGCGCGTTCTTCAGACAGGCTTAGGATGAAGTGATTCAAGGAAAATTGGGGCACACAGGCTAGTTATGCCTAGTAACAACTTTATGAGTCCAAGAAAGAAGAATTCCCGACCGAAATGACGAAATGCTATCTTGATAAAAGGCCACGAACTATTAGAAGCAACCCTCGAATTATTTCCCGTGAATCCAAAACGGGTGGGCAACTTTGACTCTAACTTGATCGTACGGAGGCGTTCCGGCAAGCTGGGCAGTTTGAAAACATCGGAAAGTTCCCCATAATATCCCGCCGTAATGAACGGGTTCATCCAACAGAAAAATGTCCTTGAACAACAGGATACAGTATCTTCACGGATATGTGAGTGAGAGGAGTGCACAAGACTTGATGATCCGACTTGGCTGGTCACAGGTGAAAAGTGTGAACGAGCCAAACGCGCCGCCCTTCGCCTTGATTCCTCTGTGCTATAAACGACGGGGACTTTTGAAATCAAGTGAAGACTGACAAGACCCAAATGAATCACTCGAAATGTGATTAAAAAGGGTCTCCAAGGTTCTGCAACTTGACGGAATACGGACCATACAATGGCGACATAAAGATAAAAATAAACGATTGAAATGAACAGATGAACTAAGGAACCTCGGGATGAGTAGTTTATAGATTTGCCATGGAAATAATCGTGCAGAAGCATGATCAACCAGAGTAATGTTGTAGAAGAGGCATGAACTACTTCGAAACTAGCATTCAAAGCGAAAGAATCACTGTACAACGGCAGTGTATAACCCAAGGCAACTCCAATAGCGCTGTTACAGATAATAAGCAACACTATAGAAAGTCGGAACCAAAATACGGTCGACTGGAAAGTTTCAAAGGCGGCATTCTTTCGATAAATCACACCGAAGAATATGGTGACCAAAAGATAGAACGAAATCACAGGGAAAAAAATATACAATTCGGTAAAACAAAGGCCCAAACTTTGATTCAGCCACGGATCCATGCTAAACGATCCACAAAACCGTCGAAGCGACATAATGATTGAAAAATAGAAACACACAATAAAACTGACACTCTGCGCCTTGAAGTTAACGGCAGGCAAACCAACGTTCTGGTTTAATTACCGACTTGTTTTGATGTTGAGCATTGAGGCTGAAGAACAGAGGAGGAAATAAAACGGTTAAACTATTGGCACTCAGAGAATGAAACTGTCCATGATATCTTAATGAGTCGGGCGAGAAAGCAAACAAAGTTGACTTTTCAGAGTCTACAGCAAGAGATATTTGTCATAATGCGTCATATTAGACTACATGTTAGCAGGCTGTTTCCAAGTGATTCAAATCAATACAACCGAAGTTCAAACTCGCCAATGTATGATTGATAGTGTCGTTGCTAATAAGCTGTCTGGATTATAAAAAGCATAGGGTGTTCGCACTGTGTATGGCGCAGTAGGTCAAGCCAAGTAAATACGGAACCAGCCGCAGACTATGACATCCTGTCGTTCAAAACAGACATTTTATTGAACAAGATGAAAAATACAAAATAAAGTGTAAATATAAATCAACAACCAACGCTGAGTGACGCTTACAGGCACCTTCGTTTATGGCACTATCCAACAGGAGGTATAAGCAGAACGGTGAATAAAATATAGTGTGAAAAAAGACGGCAAAGAGAAAAATAAAACCTGCACGGAAGCAACCTTGGTTGTAACACGTTGGAACTGATGAAAGTGCCTCCGACTGGTGGTGCACTTGATCGTGTGGTCCATAAAATATCAGCACCATATCACAAAATCTGCTTAGACCTTCCGATTTGCGGACAGTATTAGGCACTAAAGGGGCCGATTGGAAAGTTTATGGGAATGCGACAGCTGCGATCAATTGTGGGTGATGTCCAACTTGCAATTAACCAAACCCCTGACTATTCATCAGTAAACTAAACAAGTCTCTTGAAGAAAACCGTTCTAGCAGTAAGCCGAATACAATGCATTAAAAATGGAAACTGATCAGCTTGGACAAGATGTACTGAGACCAGAGCTATTCGAAATACAGGCTAATTGACCGAGTCAACATCAAATGAAGTACGCAGTTTTAAGTAGGTAAGTTAGTAGAGACAACAGTAAGCAAACATCAA
>LOND01001523.1:23866-51947 GCA_014220965.1 Paragonimus kellicotti | reverse complement strand
TCTTTTTTACTTCTTGATCTGAACTCGTTTTTCTTTACAGCAATTAAGCATTGATGTGAACCCCTGATGTACTGTTGTCTGTGGTGATGGTGATGATAACGATGTGGACGAGGTTCAGTTTCAACCCATAGAAGTGTAACCATTCGGCTTTGGATTCGATATGCTCAATGAACAATCACAGTCATCGTTCCAAATGTCGGCTATATTAACTGCTCTTGCCAAGAATTGGGATAAACTCACGCACATGTGACCTGTTACATCGCAAGATAACAAATATCACGAAGTATGAAAATCAAAAACTTCCATTACCTAGTCCTCCTTCTCGTCCACATCATTATCATCACCACAGACAACAGTACATCAGTGGTTCACATCAATGCTTAATTGCTGTAAAGAAAAACGAGTTCAGATCAAGAAGTAAAAAAGAGGAATGGGACCGGATTATTAAAACCATGTCCAAATTCCAACAATCAACAAGGTGCCCGTAACTTGTAAACAAACTGAGCGGGCAAAAAAAAAACAAATACAGAAGTAACAGTTACTGTTCGTAAAAGACCACTTGATGCGTGATGGGATGTTGCCAGATGAGTAGAGAGGTAGAAGACGGTACATTGGGGATAATTAGTTGATCTTTTCAAACAAACTAAACAGGTCGACAGTATTATGCCCCAAAGTGATCACTAAAATACGAGTAGCTAGGTGACAGGTTTGGCGACCCAGTACTATTCATTCATTGACCAAGATACCACGCGGTTAGAACTGTGCGCGTCTCACGTCAACAATTCAATCAGCAATGAGCCTTGTTTTCCAAAAGTGCGAAGAAACGACTGAATATTTTTTTTATTGTGGTATGCTGTGGTCAATAAATAACTTTGCTATTTGAATAATTGCCGGTGTACTGATGAAAATATGTGAAAGACTAGGTTACATCACAACAGCCCGAATGGCGTTAGTCAACATGCACTGTCTACAGTTCGAATGGGCAGATACCCTACTATAGGAGTGAGTAATTTAGCCAATTGGAGTTGAAGATATCTGACGACTACCAATTTTTCGACCGTGTGCAATGACAATGAGCAAGATGAATTCACCGTTCGAGCAACAAATTCGAAAAACTGCGGATATTCAGAAACATGTTATATGTAATTCTCTGTATCAAACGCGATTTAACGTCATCCATTTATCTGGCTCAAACAGATCCTTGGTGTTATTGCATCGCTTGAGTCGCAGATTCTTGGTTACGGAGATAGTAGTTGGCTGGAAAATGAAGTGCGGCAGTCGGGGTCGAAACTTGGCATAAAAGTATGAAATAACTAACCTCCAGGTTGGCCATCATCGAGCGGTTTCATTTTCACGACTAGGGCTGTAGGTGTTTTAACTCTGTGATAGGAGACTCTGCCACATAGAACAGAGAAGCAATCAACTGGAAATAGGTCATCTTTTGAACTCAATGAGTTAGTAGTCAAATGTAATTTTCTTTTTCCTGTGCTCCATATTAGGGCATTACGTTCATAGATGTATTGGTGGGTAACTTCAACCATAAGACTTGTAATGGTCAGTAAGATAATACAAAACGAAACGAAACGTTTTGCACGGGTCAGTGAGCAATTAACCACCAGTTTGAACCACACCGGCAGCCAACTTTTGGTCTACACGAACCGAACACACAAGAGAGAATAACGATAATCACAACTAGATCGAAATCTTTTTACACATGCACATGCACACCTTGGCGAACGGTCAATGGAATGAATATGAATGCACGTAGGTAGGTTGAAGCACCTAGGAAAGAGTTTGTCTAAACGAAGAAGAAGGGAAAGTGTGTGGTGTGTGTGTGTGTGTGTGTGTGCACTGATCGCGATGGAGCTGCGTCGTTATGGAATCGACGTAGCAGCCTTGAGCGAGACAAGGCTTGCGGACCAAGGTAAGTTGCGGGAAGCAGGTGCTGGGTACACCTTCTACTGGATAGGTTACCCGGCAGACGGTGCTCGGGAGCATGGTGTCTGTTTCGCAGTCGCTGATCACATCAATGCTTTGATGATAGGCGAACCGCACGGCATCAGCCCTCGAATGCTGTCTATGCGCCTGCGACTCGGTCGAGGTAAGTGCATATTCACGGTACTTAAACAAACCAAATCCTGCTTGATCAGTCATTCCACAGGTTTCTCGCAACTGAGTCTCATCTAAAATATTTGATTTCACGTATAAAGCAAAGGTATTAACCTGTAGAAAAGTTAAATGCAGTCTTTTGAAGCAGCATCGAGGTTCACACATTATAAGAGTTCAGATGCTAGGTGCCACGATGCGAAGATGCGTTAGATGAACCAAAAGAGAGAAAATGAAATGAGAGAATACGTCAAGCACGACCGTAAATGGCAATCACATTTCCATAACTTACATGATGTACCCAAGAGAGTAATTTTTCCATTTTCTCACGGGATTCCCTAACTTTTTCAAGACGTGAAGTGAGCAAAAGTGCAAATGAGGCCGGATCTGTTTCGGCCAAATGCTGTCCCTGTTTTACGGAATATTCGTCTTTCTTTCGCACAGGCAGCTCTCGATTAGAAATTCTGGTTGGAGTCTGACTGTCCGGTGGATGGTTGTGAACCGGTGGTTGGGGAGAATCAGTTGGCAATCGAGAGGGTGTCAGAGTTAACACAGGCATATCCACGCCAGTGGACAGATGAGAATCGTCGGTGGGGACAGGATGGCTCACCGTACACCGCGGGTTAGGGTTCTCCAATGGAATGCGGCAACTGTGGCAGAGTGAAGATGAATCCAACCAGCTGGAATACAGAAAACAAACCACGTGCACCGATAAATCTGTTAATATTTGATGAAGAGATGGATTGGAAACCTAACAATCCGGCATAATTCCATTCTGACCGCTTCTAATTGGCTTTTTAACCATACGTACTTTCCGTTATGTTGCATGGATGTCAGTTGAACGTGCTCCAACATCGATTTGTTACGCCGGGATGTCATACAAGAACGCGTAGATCGCGCCAAACATACAAGGTCAGAGTGTGCGCGGAAGGCCACAAATAGGAACACGCGTAGCTGTGACTAAGATAGTAGGTACTACATCGTTTTCAGCTTGACAACCAGTGACATTTTCCGTTGTTTGGCCACAAAGGCTCATTAGTGAATGAAGATAGACAAAATCGTTCAAACCTAGTGAGGAGCATTCAAGATAGTTTGGAATCAAGTGATTTATAACCTCAGGCGTGAATATGTGCGTCGAAATCAATGATGTATGCACATCGACTGCGAGAAAACTTGGTGATCAGTAAGACTCCTTACTAATTGGTTTGCACCGTGATCGCTTCAACCGACAATAGATCAAAAAACGCACGAAGACGAGATATATCAGCCTACCTGAGAATAATGCTTTCTAAACCAATGCGAACCATAGCCAAAAAGGTAGGAGGAGGCTCACAGTATCCTCCGTCAACTACTGGTATTTCCGAAGCATGAACAGAGATCTCTCACATGAAGAAAAGCTGCTGAACATAAAGCATCATATTTTCATTCCACAGAATTCGCTAGCTCAAACGAATCATGTGTACAACAATCGGTCATTTACCAAGTCGTGAACGGTGTACGTGTGTGTTGGGTTAAGGTGGAAGTGACAGTTCAAAATCAGTGAATAATTCGAGTTCAGGGCGAGCAAACTTGTTTCATACTGCAAGTTACCAGGGATTCTGTCGTGAGGGAAACAACATAGAATCCTGAATCATTGTGTTCTTGCTGTACGTATTTCATCCCCCCCCCTCCGCCCTCCCAAACGAATGTACCCTTATTTAATAACTCTTTAACATTTGATTTTCTCACCAGTTAATTTAATTTTCTTTATTTTGGGTTGTTTTTTTTTGGAACCCATGGCAACTGCCTCCGACTAACTGATTGTCGAATGGACGTATACAATGCGGCTAACGCGGCCACCAATTCAAATAGGACCAAAGGGATAGAGTGAACTGTATGGTGAAGATTTATTTAGTGAGGTTGAAAATGTCAGGCTTTCGGGTAGAAGTGGTAAGGTTTTGTTCAATTTTAAAATAAACGTTTGCATACACCACTGTTCTGACTATCGCTGGCAGATTATTGATCGATGACGGCAGCAAACTTCGCGAGAAAAAATGAACATCTGGTATTGGACGTTATCTCTGAATATTTTGATGTTGATGCAAACATTCGAAGTCACGCGGTTATGAAGTGATGAATGTTACAATCGTAAAGCACCATGAAGAAATTATCGAAAAATCTGTGGAGTATGGTGAAGAAAAAGAAGACAATCCGAAAAGACCATCGTCAATTTTGACAACAATTTCCTGTGCATTACAAAATATTCGTATTCCATCCTAAACTGCATAAGGTAATAAACGAGCTGGTGGAAAATCTATTCTGCCCAGAAATTGTACTTTTTGAGAGAGGCTTGGCGAAAACGTTGTATTTCGAGCCATCTCGAACACTTGCAGTCGAAGCCAGTGCAAACTGGCAATTCAAGGTGGACAGGGTCAAACTATACTGGCGGGTTGAAAACAAGCTATAGGTCAAAACGTCGTGTCTCTTGAACTTTCATTTTCCATGCTACTACCACCAAAACTTGTTTTTACTGCCCTTTATTCAGCTCGTCGCTGATTGATGAACTAGCATTCTACTGAGTCAATTTTCGTGGTTCAGATCTGGGTCGTAATTTACCTATAAATAATGGGGCCCAGAGCCTACAGTATGTCACTGATTTGAGTAAAAATCTTCTCGGAAGTCAAGTTATTTCTCTTATTTTGGATAAATTCAGATCGTTAAGGTTTACATGCACTTGTATTCGTATTTCGTGAACAATGTTAGGAAACACGTGTGTGATAGTTACTAGCTCAGAGAGGGGAGACAGGTATGAACACTATTCTGGGAAAGATAATTTAAAAGAGTTGACCTACTGAAATTGTTTTTGTGGTATTTATGATTTCGAAATGAGTGGTAACTTACAGAATGGCTTGCGATGTATAGTTAGCGTATTAACTGAAGTCGGTTAGTGTATCAAGAACTGACAGAACAAACAGGATTTTGTCAACCGGCTTGTACTATATGTAGTATATTGATAAAACAAAAAATCCACACCTGGCATAAAACTAGGAGATAGCAAGAAAACTTGATTACATCCATCGGTGACGTCAAACACAAAATTGCTCTTACGCGGTAGAGGGCATATCAGTATGGGTGGCCATTAATAGGCCATTAGGTTACGCATAGGCTAGCAGTCGAGCTAGGTTTTCTCTTTCCTGCACCATCCACAATAGCTAACAACAGGTGTGTGAAGTCAACAAGTACGTATGTAGGGTTGATCACCAAAAAGGGGGAAATCCCAGTGATACAACTGTTTGGGAAAGAACACGATCTCGTAGACATAAACAAGAAGCAGTACAAGAAGGAACCACTTGCAAGACCAACAGATGTGTACATTTATGTGTCTGTATTGGATTAGTTTTCACTTAATCCAGTTTGCGAGTTAGCAAGTCCACGCGAACAGTAGTGACGAGAAAAAAAACACGTTCAGTATTTGTTCTAGGTTGTGATGTTGTGAATAAGGTTGTATTGAGCGGGAAGAGTTTTCTGCAATGATGTTAACTGGAAGCACGATACCACAGGAGAATTGTTTTCACTTAATCCAGTTTGCGAGTTAGCAAGTCCACGCGAACAGTAGTGACGAGAAAAAAAAACACGTTCAGTATTTGTTCTAGGTTGTGATGTTGTGAATAAGGTTGTATTGAGCGGGAAGAGTTTTCTGCAATGATGTTAACTGGAAGCACGATACCACAGGAGAATTGTGAAAAGCTTTGTGACGTATGCAAACACCCCGTTTTGTCGCTTGGCAAAAATGTTATACTTATGGCTCTGAGTTACGTTCAGTTGCACATCCAACTGTCCCCTTGAATCTCATCACATCATGCTGTTCACATATCGTAAATAATTTAGTTCCACCTTTAGCACCACAAGGGGTATACAACGTGGTACGTGAGATGAAGACTATAAGATATCTTAAACACAGAAAGTAGTCGCGATAACCGGACTCGAACAGGTAAACAGGCGACAGGCAGTCGGACATCGATATCACGCACAACACGTAAGTTGTGAAGGCAACAGCATATTTACAAATATATACATTGCATACTATGAATTTCCAGTTTGTGCTAAAATAGTTGGTTAAAACGAAGAGGATAATATAATGGCTGATCAACTCAAGGGTGTATGCTTGGAATCACATGAGGCTATCACACCTGAAGAAGCGAGACTATTAGCGAAGATGCAACAGCTAACGAAGATTTGAAAGAAAAGTAACAGTGTCACAATCAACGAACCTACCAATGAAGCTGACTCCGAAGAAGTGGAAGGAGAAAAGGCGCTTGCCAATGAAACCATCACGACGAATCAAAGGTGAGTTTTTCAGAAATATTTTCGTACGTACGATTACAATCGCATTTGTGGGAGTAAGTTACCTGAATAGTTCAGACTTTACGAATGGAAACGAAGAGGCATATCGCCATGAATGCTGTTCGTAAACCGACCTCATCGGACCACCTCATCAGTTAAATTGCATAGAACAAACTATGGTATCGGCTTTTTGCGAACAAATCATGTCCTTTATATCGCAATATAAAGTCAGTTACACTCCAGGCATTTACGTAAAGCTAACCCACAACGTAGAATAGACAAGAACGGTTAATTCTGAAATATCTAATGTCCACTCCTGTGCTAAATCCATATCACCTAATGGCGCCAACTGACTGGAATTGAGGGGTGCAGCAACACCCCCCGGTTTGACGACACATATCAAAAGTACACAGTCAGCTGTACGATCTCCGTTCTGGTGGTTGCTCCAGTGGCGACGCGCACTGACGGCAACGAACATAGTCGCCAATCGTGACTAGTACAAGCGACCACTGGAGTACAACACTTGATTAGCACCCTATAACACTTACCGCCAAGTTCGCTCGAGTTGTGACGTAACCGCAACGAACAACATGGACACAATTCATTGGGGCTGCATGCCACACCTCTGTGCATGCTTGGTTGACAGGATGGTACGAGCACGTGACAATTGGGTCCAGGCGCCGACGGAACACGGAGGTGGTCAGGTACGGGATGTGAGTGAGGGATATGTGGCGCCTTGTCCATATGCCACAAGCGTACACTATAAACGAGGATGCGATTTGAAGGTTGTACTGGAGAACGGACACGGTCAACGAGTTGTAAACAAATCACTCTCATTCATTCACATAATCACCATCATAAACAGCAATATATCAGTGGTTCACACTGATGCTTAACTGTCACACAACCATGAAGAAGAAAGCAAACCTATATAGGAAGAGAGAAGAAAAAAGAAGGGGACGGGAAGGGACCTAACTACTGAAAATAACTAAGTCTATATTCAAACATTCAACATCAAAGTACGTCGTTTAGCGGGATTTTCAAGTATTATGGGGTAGCTTATAAAACACCACGTCTCAACATCACGTGGTTCACTGCGCCACCTATGACTTATAATCTTACAGATTGGAAACCGAACTGGTAACACAGCGGCAACAACATTAGAAACCACATGATTGTTTGTTCGAACACCGGCAGTTTGACGAAACCTACCCTGTCCGTTACATGGCAGTAAATGCCTGGCAGTGTCGAAGTTGATAAGTTAACCTGCTGAGACGAGTAATAACTTCAGGTTCTATGGGCCAGGAGTGCTTCCAAAAGTTGCAGGGCTGTGTCCACAATAATTCCGTGTTCCCAGGTGCTCTCCAGTCTGTTCACAGTAAACGATATTCAATGCTCTCTTCTAGGTTATCAAATCTTGTTAATAGGGCAGAGTGTTTGCGATAAAGTTGCAGATACAGAATGTGATTATACTCTCAAAATGCAAAGTGCTCTTGGGCGTTTCGGACGTTGGACCGTTTCATTCATCTTGGTAGCACCATCTCGCAAGTTTTTAATACTAACGATGAGATATCAATGAGAACTGTGAGAATGCATGTTTCTTTACTGATAACCGTTAAACGAGACGTCAAAAAGACGCCCTTGACGAATGGATGGGTGTATAATGCTTATGTGTGACCCATCTTACTTTATGATGCGATGAGGATTGTAACAGACATGCAATTTTACAATCGTTGTAACGATCAATTAGTACACATTACATGTGATGATTAAATGAATGGCGCAGATGTTCGGCAGCAGCGTCGAAAAACAGATAAATTTGTTTTTCTTTTAATAAAAAACAAGGAACAGTCCGCGTCGGTTCTGTTATGCACTCGGTTGGGTGTAATCTGAACGTTTACAGCAATGGGATACTGGTCGGAGAAACTATCAACCAATGGACAGAAACTCAAAGTGATCATACAATAACACGACTACGAACCACTGAGACTCTGACTGATCCATCGAGTAAAATCAAATAATGTTATCAGTCTGGTTGCGGATATCGTGATTATTTAAATTACGGGCTAGATATGCCATTCGATATGGCGGCGTGCAACAGTCAATGGTCTACCCACACGAACAACGCTGTTAATTCTGACAATTAGCCTTATTTTCAAGGTTTTATCATCTTCCGTTTTTGAAAGTTTTTCTCCCGAATCATTCATCCTCACAGTTGTGGTAAGTCAAAGCTCGAGCCGCGGACAGATGTACCTTAACCTATGTACATAGAAGTAACAACACCACTCGCGTGTGCGAAAAGGACGTTAACGTGACCAACCATCTTGCTGTGGAATTGCCTGCTGTCTAGAGTGTGAAGGAATTAAACGCCTTTTGGTTTGTTCGTTCAGTCCATATGAATGTGCTTTAGGCTAGAGATTGACGAAATTAAATCGGAAAACAAACATCTCCCAGAAGTATGGTATTTGTCCTGTTTTGCCAAATAAGAGTGTCAGCAAACAAATACTCAACTAGGCAGATTAAACGCAGAGGAACGCCCCATGTGAGTAACCATAATCCGACGAACACAAGTTATCCGTAGAATAACCACACAATCACAATTCGTGTGACTTTCCACTTCAACACTTCCGGCCCGACAATCATTGACCAGCAAAGATTAACGCCACAGTTTCCCTGTTCACTTCGGTCCAATAGTCCAGTGCTTCGTTAACAGCTGCCAGTGTATGTTGAATTCTGTCCCTAAGTTGAGACGCATAAATGCGTGAGCGCGCGTGTACACACACCTATACAAAAAAAATCTGCGTCTCCACCCCCGGTTTAATCGTCATAACATGGTTGGCACTTTCGAGTCCGATCAGCGACAGCAACAGCAGTTGCAGAGAATAAAACGAGGGACACGGAAACACAGCATCACATCCAACAGAACTGACAACCAAGGCAACAACCGCGACAGCAAGAACAGCGAAGCCACCCGCACAATGGTCACACAAAACAGCATAACACACTAAAACGGACACAAAAATGACAAAGTACGCACTTGGAAAAGACAACGGCAAGGATATCGGTAACACACCCCATTACACATTTTGAAGGCGGGTAGAAGGCAATAAGAACGGGCTCTTATTGATGTCGATCCTGTCATGAATGCCGCTGCGCCGCGCGCTGCCCGTATGATTTCTCGCCAAAACCAATTTAGACGGTACGGAGCGTTTGTGTACGTGTGTGCATATTTGTTTGTTTGGTTTCACAAGATTATGAGCGCACGTGTATGTGCGTGTGCGGGTTGACGGGTACGTGTACGAACAACGGGCCTGACAGTATTTTCATTCAAGTGATGATGCCGTGCCGCCGCCGCCGCCGTCACTGCTGCTTCTGCTGTTGCCGATGCCAATACCGCCATGATCAGACTTGCTTTCATCTTTGGTTCAGGTATGCAAGCCGGTTGGCAGATAGGAACGCTCTCACATACGTGGACGGATATGCGTACAAAAAAGCACACAAGATTCACCAACTTCAAGCGTTCATCGTTGTCATTTGGTACGACACAGCACATTAATTACTGCCATTCAACCACATGACAGCGGACCACGGTCTGTATATATAACGGAAACACAAACATACTCGAATGTGCACGTGTACATACACAAAGCTCATATTAGGATGACACCTCGCGTACAAACGCGCTTTCTGCACTACAGACCGATGGGTCGGTCGAAAGTCACATGGGATGGCCAAGGTAGCCAAGGGTAATAAGTACGTATCGATTAAATGAACCGAACAAAAACACTGGGGTCTAAACCAGTGTGCGCCGGATGAGAATTAATCCGAAGCAGATAGCGTCCCACGCCCGTCACGGTGTTTGAGAGAGCCAACAGTTGAGATTTGTACTCATACACAAGGACACATGGGTGGTAGGCTAATACAACGCACGAACGTTGGATTAATTTGATAATCGATTGCGCGTTATAAAGCCGTTGCGATTATCTAACGGTGATGTCACCATAAATAATACCATATCAAAGAAATGCGCGTTTCCAAAAACAGAGACAAGTAAAAGCGATCGATAAGTTCCTATGCACACTACGCGCGGAGTCGGGAAACCAATCTCCGGACTGTATGACCCGACCAGAGAATGCCGTCCAACAACAATGACTGTGCACCCACCTACACACATATACACAAACAGACCGTGAAACAGTTGGTATTACCGCAGTTATGACGGTGTGGATGTGCGCGCCACATCAATGCAATCAAACGTGCATGGGCAATGGCCACAACAACAGTGACCATAAACAGGCCAGAGGACAAAGAATTGTTCATTCGATGCGCTGTGGCGGCGTCGGCGTCGGCAGCAACAGCAGCACTATGGCGACCAGTGTCAGTGATGGTAAAGAGAACGTCAGAAGGAGAGTGCGTCGGGCTGATGATAAATGAGACCGCGTGTGGGATCGGACAAGGAAGAATTACCAGAGGATAACATACATACAAACGCGCAACACACAACGCTACACCGCACACACAAGTACACAGCGCACATGTATAGGTGATCAATAGCCCGAAAGAACGTGCATCGGCTCGGAATGAGGTGAGTTAGCAGCATGATAATAATGGCGGTTACGCATACAGCTACACCAAAAATATCTAACATAATCTACTAATGTCAGTAACATCAGAAATTACGTAAGCGCTCCGATTCGATATGGATCGACTCAGACCATATTAGGGCAAGCGACCGCAAACTTACTCGTCTCGTAAACGGTAGCGATTAGAAATCCTGGGACTACAGCATTGTAGCACACAATTCGGCTCGCAATGAGCACCGCGAATACTAGATGAGCCATCCACGCCGCATGATTGTGGCACGACGCATCTTGGCAGTGGAGAGACAATGTTGGAAGCTGCTGTCCAACCGGTGATCGAACGAAGAGAAGCGGAATTTTCTTCAAGCGGGTGCGTCGCCAGACGGGAGGAGGGTTGTGGCGAGAACGGTTCAGGTGAGAAGGAAGGCTCACACTGGTTGTGATTATGGAAGGTTGAATGGCGGCTGAAAATGAAACAGTAAATTCGTATAGGTGAATGGGTTCAGAAAAACAGGAAGTATTTACAGCTTGAATCGTTCGTACGGTGCATACCATCAACTGGGATATCGCAAACTAAAACAAAACAGCCCGGGCTACTCTGGTTGAATTAGACAACCAGGGATGGTGTTTGGAGAGAGCTACACACAGGCACATGTACCACGTAGATAAGTTAAATACGAAATGAATCATTTGATAGAACAGAAGAGATAAGAGAACTGAAATGAGGAGAGTGACAGGAATATCATCAACAATGGTAGGTATAGAGCAGTGTTTACAAGCTGTATCGCTTCTCCAGAAACATGCTTTGCACATCTCGAGAGTTGACTTTCATTTACCCCATCTTCAGCAAACAAATAACGTCTGGTACAACGATCTTAATTCACAAGAAGGTCATGCAAAATCATGATCAGCATCAATCAAGAGCGATTGGTTCAGTTTTGTAAAGTCAGGAATTTTTTAAAAAATATTTGAGGAAGTCAGGTTGAACAAAGAGTAGCAGAAAAAGGTAAAACCTGAAGACGACTTGGTCTACATGCAGAAATATATTCCCAAAAGATCAGAAGTACGGGAAGGGACAAATCAGTTACTAACATTGCGAAGTAAGAGACGAAAGGGAACAACCAGAATAAATAAAACACCACCAGGCGACCCCAAAGTAGTGTGATGAATACACTGAAGATATAGCGAAATGTATATGTAAAAGGGGGGAGCAAATAGTACACCCAGTAAGGAACACACAAGCAATGAAAAATTCGGGGATTCGGTGATATCTCAAAGGAAAGGAGATCAGATCCGGACATAGAATTCTAGTATCATGAATAGCGTAGGCGTCAATTTGGAATCTGATGCAAAATCTAGATTATTGTTAGGAGCTGAAGCAAATATTCACAGATGACGTAGAAAGATGTACAGAAATAACTTTTGAGGAACAAAAGTGATAATGATAATGTAGTCAGAGGTGGTGGCGGTGACATAACATAAGTATGATCAACCTGACAGTTCTCAGGTAACCCGTTCGGTAAAACTGACAGGTAAGAATGTTCAATACCTATAACCACATCATCCGAAACTGTGAGAAAAGTGTCTACAGTTACCGTCTAACAATGCTATAAATGCGATTGCACACAGTCGGCAGTTTTTCCCTACAGAGTGTCTAGGTGGTAGAATTTCTGCTTCGAACCACAAATACGATGATTGATACCGTATTGGTTTGATTACATGCAACTCAGTAAGTGGAATGACGACAAACACTTTATGATATGTCTGAAAAACATTTTTTTTTCCCTACCGAGCAAGACAAACGATCACCGGATACGTAAGACTATGTGACCGCATTAACAAAAATGATATAATCCCAGTAAGATTATTCTTAAACTTTTAAAATGAACCTTAGAGATTACTACGAACACGTTTCCATCAAATGGAAAAAATATCTACTCTCACAAAAATGGGGTACTTGTTAAAAATTTCTTAGTTAAAAACTGACAAAAATAAGTTACCAATAAAAGAGGGAACATAGATGGTGACTAATTTTTTCTTCTCTAAAAGTTGAACAGAAGTAAAGATAGCCTCGTTCTGACTGACTTGTAGACGCACAACATAAAGCGGATAAAATAAACAGTTTCCCAATGAATTCCACACACAATAGGATGAACCTAGAAGTGATAAGGAATGATACCAACCACAATTTTGTCCGTAAATTTCACACAAACGCCAAAGATGTTTCGGTTTAACGTTGCTGTTTGGTAGATTGCTAACTTGGACAATGACTATACGATCCTTTACCAGAAAAAGATGGTAAGAATAGGAGATCAGTAAGATAGCCAGTGAGGAAGAACGTGGGTGTACATTGAACTCACTGGGAATCATCGAGGAGCTAACGGAGGTTTTAATCAGATGACGTCAAACGCCAAATAGTAAAGAAAACGACTTACAGGAAAATTTGAAACACTGAGTTCCCTTTAACCACTTCATCAGAGCAGAAAGAAGACATATATTGCGATATGTTAACATTTCATTTACTCTCATCAGTCGCAAACGTAAAACATGCTAGTTATATACATCATATAGATAGGGACAAACAGGGGCTGGACACATCTACAAGCACATCAATTATTATGTAATCACGACCATGGCAACCCGATAGGTTGCCTCAACCACTTTTGTGCACATAACGTTGGCTGGTAAGTTCGGATGAGCATCGCTTCGCAAAAAGCTAATAACTTGGGGTTTCGATTACGCAACAATATTTTGAATGAGTTTAATGGGTCAACTTGGTGACCTGTTGTCATGATGTGTTTAGCAATCGATGACGTTGGATTTCGAGCCGTCAATGCACCAAGTTGAGGCTGGTTCATCATCTGTTGTTTCAACCACTTCGGTATGTGTTCGGCGACTCGTTGTGATAGTTGTCGATCTGTTCTGCCTATGTAAACGTCACCGCAACTGCAGGTGAACTGGTACACGATATGGGAGACAGAACAATTTGACAAACTACTTTCACGATTACGGAGAACTGGTCCTCTGGTGGTTTGAAATAAGCGCAACTGCGCAGCCGCATACGTTCGAGCAAGTGCAGACTTTAATTTGTTTTATGTCGTTGGCTAGGTGGTCACCTTTGAACGGCAAGAATAAGAAAACATCCTTCTTTTGAGCCGTCAGTATGGGCTCAATGCTCTTCTTCACCGTATTATGTGCCTCAATGAATTTGTCGGGGTATCCATTCGCTAGTAAAGTTTGTCTCAGCAACTCCTGTTCTGTCTGCAGAGTATCCGGGGTGCAAATACGCCTGGCTCTATGAAACAGTGTCTTAACCAAACCCCGTTTGTATGCAATAGGAGCAAAGCTGGAAAACTGAAGATATTGACCACCCCATGTCGCTTTGCGGTGAACTGAGCGCTGTAACGTGCCATCCGCACGTCTAGTAATGAGTACATCCAAAAAAGGTAAACTGTTGTTCGTTTCAACTTCGTGAGATAAAGATAGGTTGGGATGAATATTATTAAGAAAGTTGAAAAACAGGTCAAAATGAGTAACATCAGTAAAAATTAAAATATCATCAACGTATCGTTTGTACAATAACGATTCGCCTATATAATCCGGGACTTGCCGCTCAATCATTCCTAAGAAGACGTCCGCTAGTGTTGGACCTAACGGACTACCCATGGCAACACCGTCTATCTGTTGTAAGCAAGTCCCTCAAAATCGAAACGAATGTTTTCCGTACATAACAAAATAAGATCTTTGAGGTATTCAAGTGGAACACCTATATCACAGTTCTGACTCGAGATAAAGTCACATAAAAATCAACTGTCTCACGAAGGGAACATTTGTAAAAAGAGAATCAACATCCATGGAATACATTACTTGGGTACTCACCGAAGTGTTTTCTAAGATTTCAGCTAATTCGAAAGAGTCCTTCAAACAATGTGGGGATAAAACTTTACGGATAGGATCCAGAATGTCCACTAGCCAACGAGCAACTTTATGATATGCCGAATTGTTCATGCACAAGATCGGGCGTAGAGGTGTACCATCCTTGTGTACTTTTGGAGCACTAACAGAAAACACCTAACTATTAGACAAACTGATCACGATTCGTAAGGTGTGCAATCGCATACGCAGGTGATAAAAATATAGGGTTCAGAGCGAAACCACAAATACTATGAAGTCAGACCAGAAAAACACCTCACTGTCCAAGAATTATTGTTCAACACCTATACGGGAGATTTGTTTGTAATACAATGTTCACTCCTTTTTTCCTCAGCGTCCTTGCATATAAACGATTGAATAAAACAAAATACTGACAAAAAACGATGAATCTAAAGATCGTCTCACGAAGCAAACGATGAAGCGTGAACATTGAAGAACACAGACAGTTTGTTGATACTTTTGTACAACGTACTGGTCACAGTTCAGAACCGTAACGTTTACTACCAAACCGATAGTACCATTTTTAGACTCTCAACTATGACCTCTATCCGACTGAGAACAGGAGTAATTCACCTTAGCGAACATATGGAAGTTCATTTACAACTTTGTGAAATTCCCTTGTGAGAAACAGTAAACGCAAGCCGCCACCGGTTTGGACAGACCAATAGATCATTAAGATTTAATTCGTCTGGATTCAACAGAACCAAATTATCAACATACTGCGGATCAATGCTATGTAGCTAGTTCTATTCTCTGATTGTTGGAAGTAATTGGGGATTATCCCAGGAATACAGCAATAATTAAATGGAACCAGGTGTCTGAAATACGGGAGGTCATTTAGCACTTAATGCGCATTTGCGGATGTTCCAACATAGAAACTGTGCAAGTGAACTGACAGGTTATATACGTTACTCACTGAGAGACTGTTACAACAGCTAAATTAAAGTCCAAAAGCAAGAAAACTTGGTAGGTCGCCGGATGAAACAGCGGGTGCAATACGAAGACGAGATCGATACAACTTTAAACCAGTCTAAATCGCACACTTGACACCTTTAGTCTGGTTGGTCAGTGAACAGTAATACTAAACGTCGTATAGCATACATTATACGAAGATGTACAGAAATAATTTTTGAGGAACAAACGTGATAATGATAATGTAGTCAGAGGTGGTGGGCGGTGACATAACATAAGTATGATCAACCTGACAGTTCTCAGGTAACCCGTTCGGTAAAACAGACAGGTAAGAATGTTCAATACCTATAACCACATCATCCGAAACTGTGAGAAAAGTGTCTACAGTTACCGTCTAACAATGCTATAAATGCGATTGCACACAGTCGGCAGTTTTTCCCTACAGAGTGTCTAGGTGGTAGAATTTCTGCTTCGAACCACAAATACGATGATTGATACCGTATTGGTTTGATTACATGCAACTCAGTAAGTGGAATGACGACAAACACTTTATGATATGTCTGAAAAACATTTTTTTTTCCCTACCGAGCAAGACAAACGATCACCGGATACGTAAGACTATGTGACCGCATTAACAAAAATGATGTAAATCCCAGTAAGATTATTCTTAAACTTTTAAAAATGAACCTTAGAGATTACTACGAACACGTTTCCATCAAATGGAAAAAAATATCCACTCTCACAAANGTCCTCACATTATCAGAGCAATAGTGCTGCCTCCTGTCTACTGTTGACTTCGCTGTCATTCGTTGAGTTTGAATCAAACTGCAGATTATGTATGGGTTATGTATTGGCAGGTTAACCTAGGTTAGACAGTATCGACTGCAATAATTGGTGTGCGAATCCGTAAAGGGTATGATTGGTAGATGATTTACTACTGAACAGAGACGGCTGCTGCCGAGGAGGTGAGTGCGTCTCAGAAAGGTGGCACACAAGAACAAGCAAACGATTAAATGTGAGAGTCAAGTGGGACAGTCCATGATTACACTAATGGATTTGCATCATTAAAAAAACACTCTCCGGAGGTACAACACAAATGACACAAACTAAAGTGCTGTAATAGGAAAGCCACTTCATTTAATTATAAAGTTGAAATGTATCGGATAAACAGAGACCGAAGATGCGAGAAATAAAAATCGAGTTAGCTATTGATTGTACGACAGTGGGTATCTTTGATCTAATTGAGGAAATCTACTTGCAGTCATCCACTTTACAGTTTGAAAGACACAACAACAAGGGGTGGGAATGAAAGAACCAAATCTAGAGCCATCAGACACAGTCACATGGTTTAAGAGTTCAGAAAGCGGAAAATAGACAAAAATCCGTCTTTCATTTATGTAAAATTGAGAAGTAAAGGCCTGAGCTGTATCATGCATTGCCCTCCGCAAGCAGCTTGATGTGACAGACAGCATTACTTCGACCACAGTGCAAGATGGTCAAGCCTGTAGCCTACAGGTGTATATGGGTTGTATAAGGTCAGATCACCAAATCCGTGATCGCAGTCAGGTGATACAGTGGAATACTGCTCTACTGTTTGTTCGCAGGTCGTGGGTCTGGTATTCTGGTGAATATGGGGCTGATTAAAACAAATAAGGAAATCGATGTAATCATCATAGACAGCAATACATCAGTGGTTCACACTGATGCTTAACTGCCACAACCATGAAGAAGAAAAAGCAAACCTGTATAGGAAGAGAGAAGAAAAAGAAGGGACGGGAAGGGACCTAACTACTAAAAATAGCTACGTCTATATTCAAACATTCAACATCAAGGTGCCTACACCTTGCAAACAAACAACCAAGCTGTAAGGTGAAAGTAAACCATCAACAGAGAACTGGGGAAAACCAACCGCACATCATTCCAGTGGTGGCTCTTGAGACCAATTGCTTGTAAAAACATTCTCAATCTGGCTTGTGGTCCTGCTGGAGGCCTGGTCGTTAGCAGATAAATCACAGATAGCTGACAGACGCAACCTATGAGAAAGGGAAGTGCAGCGGCAAGGAGAAAGAAAGCCTCGGGTTTTCAAGCTAGGCATCTCACAGTGTACCGGTGTAAATCCTCCACAAAATAACGTGGCGACTTTGTGCCTCCGACCTGGATGCTCAGGAGGTTGGCCTGTTTGACCTACAGTCGACGACCGACCTGATGCCATGGTCACGCGGATTCTTGGATAACACATTTCAGTACAGCATGCTAAATTGAACTGACACACAGCCATCATAAAACTCACGCTCTAGTCCCCTCACCACAGTGTGCGTAAGGAGGTATTCGTAGTTATGATCAGTCAACCGGAATTCAACTGGGTGGATATAGCTCACAACCCACACATTACAAGTAGTCAGGAGCACAGGAGTTGTTGAGCATTTAAACATGGAAAGTATGCACGATTCTGACAGAGCACAACGAGACTGGATCTCGAGGTGGTATAATTACTTGGAATTCTCGATGACCCTATTTGGCCAAACCGGACGAGGGTGTACTGAACAAGTGTGTGAACATACAATCAACGCTTCATTTCAAGCTGCACAAGTCTTACGGTAAAATGTCTGATAGTCTCAGCACTAAGAGTTGTGCACGCCAAGGCTGTTCGACTTCACTACCATTGTTCAATTTTGTCACAGACGAAGGTGATAATGGACTATCTGCGGAACATACGGGATGTCGGTATGAACTTCCCATTTAGTGCAAGGGTGACTGACATTGGCTACATTGACGACAAGGTGGTGTTTGACATTTATCACGTAGCACGTACAATGTCAGAAGCTATTTCGCGCTCCATCGAATACTTCGGAATGTGCATCGCACCATCAAAGAGCAAAGCGCTCCTTGTAGTTACGTACTTTCAACGTTAGACCAAAAAGTGGTGGTGGTACTCAAGAAATGCACTCTAGATACGTTCGAGATACGAGCTCGTACCTACAGCGGTGTTCATTAAATTAGGACAGGTGTGGTGACAGACGGGCATCGTTCTGAAGCCTAGGGCACGTTTACAAGGTGACCGTTAGAGTTCTGCTACGTTACGGCAGCGAAACCTGGCCACTCAGAGTAGAAAACGTGAACCGTCTTCAGGTGCTTGTCTATCGAGTCCGTGTTAGATCGTGCGTATCAGGTGCTACTAACGGACAAGCAACGATGAGGTTGGGGAGCGAATATCTGATAATGAGTAACAAGCGAGTTTCTTCGTTTAATCTCCAAACTGAATTAGATAAGTATGCCATGAGCTGAGACTGCCACATAGTCGTCTGGTCCAAGAGCACTTTGCCGATGAAGCAACCGACTGACGTAAGGTGCAAGAATGACACGTCACAAAGTAATAAAGACAATTACCAAAGGGCTGGCCACTGCATATCGCGCTCACCTGCTGGCTGGGGACTTCGCAACTCACATAGCAGATGGCAGGAGACTGAATGAGAAGACGGATAATCGGGCCCAGAGACGTGAATGCAACCGGTATTTGGGCGAGCTGTTTGTAAAGTAAGTGCGAGGAAGTAAAAGCCGTGAGTAGGCGATCTCACTGATAACGTCTTACTTCCACCCATAGCTCGACTGTTTGCTTGCAAGACATGGGTACCTTGATGCTGAATATCTGGGTGCAAGCGTAGTTTTTTGGGAGCGGTTAGGTCGCCACTCTTCCTCCTCTTTTCTTTCTTGTCTCGGGCTTGCTCTTTTCCTCAAGGTTAGATGGTAGTTAGGCCTCGCTGTAAACCATTGATATATTACCGCCTTTGATGTCGACAGTTCAGCACTCGGGGTATATTGATTGTGCAGACACTGTGTTGTCGGCTTGTTCTGCCTCTGATCTGTTGCCGCCCGACGCAGCAGTCCGTCACAAGCACACACATATGCGAACAAAAGGATGCACAGCCGGCGGAGCAAGAGAACCAGAAAGGAACTAGAGCGGCCTGGTTTGTTCACACCATACGGGCTGTGGCATATGTACAAATACGTGTGCTTCACTGTAGCTAAGACGCAAGTCTACAGAGAGTGCACTTGAAGGCGCATGGGGGTGGAGGTTGGTTTACGAAAATCCAGTCGTAAGGTCGTCTTGCGGGTCGTCATTGCCTCAGCGTGCCGCCCGGCTTGCTTGTGTGTGTGCGTGTATGCGCGCACGCAAGAACCAGTGCGCCCGCCTACCAAGATAAAGAACAATAGCGCGGCACACAAGCGCTTTGAGGTAGTACCGAAAACAGAACAACATAAACTGCCTGGCGGTGCATCAAACGGTCAGCTGGAGGTAGAACTCACATCGCCAGTGTTGATGGTTGAGTGTGTGGTGGAGGTGACAAGAATGAGATACCCAGCACAAAACCGAGCAATTTGGTTGGGCGACTGATAAAATCACGTCTATGACTGTGCACAGACTGCATGCGGCATGATCAAAGCGCATTACCGCCACGGGCCAAGAGAGAGAGGATGAAGCTTATTCGGAATGGTGCAAAACCGGTCCCGAAACAAGGAAATGTGGTCCGTCACCACAACTGTATCGGTAACAAGAGAGTCCGAAATATGGCAGCATCTTGAAAAGCAGTAGGAAGCAACGGTCACGGAAAACCGAGTAGCAAAGTGTTTCAGACGAAACCACAGACATTATTGAGCAGAAATGTTTGAATAAGAAACGTTTTTGAAACCAGTAAAATTGTTTCATGACCAAGTTATTAGTGGTCCCTAATTTCTACTCAGCAAATAGGGCATGATGCAACGCATAGGATCAGTTAAAGTACAACACAGCAACGAACACACAATCAACTCAATTATACGCAAATTGTAAAAACCACTGTAGTATCAAATGTACGATGACAAGCAACCAACCTAAGATGATAAATGACTGAGAACCTATGAGTCTGAATGAGCATCAGCAGATGTCGTGCAAAGGGCCATACATTGAATGAGATTTCGACGCAAAATGATGAATGTGAAAGCAGTGGTTAGAAACTCGATGTCGTATTCAGTCAGTCAGTTAGAAGTCAACAAAAGAACCGTTGGCAACGTTGATACTGAACATCTCTCATGTCGCTCACGTGCTCACATGAAGACAAAGAGCGACAGGTCCGAGAAGATATACCCATCAAGATACGGAAATCAATCAGTCTAAAGTAACTTCGGATATACAACAATACGGAATTAAATTGGTAGGACATTCAAATGAGCGGTTTTGATCACTCACAAATGTCGTGCATTGTTGAAGAATGGTAGTCCGAACTCACAGGTGAATGGTAACGTATGCGAACTACAGATCGGCAAGCTGCTGATTAGCAGACCTGTCGAACCAAATATGTAGACAGCAATACACAAATATCAGTAATTTGTAAGAACTCGCACACTTTTTCTTGATAAAACTGTTACGGAATTGCACCATGTTTCATTTTTTCCGTTTTAAACATTAGAAGTAAAATGCTTCAACGTTTCGTGAATTATGGTAACACTTAAAGTTTGGAGTTATTTGAAGTTAACCTTGTATGTATTACTCACGACTTTAATCGTATGTAGTAAAAAATCAGTTGCGACATTTCAAAGATAAATCAGCTGTGTTAATCTAAAAAGTGCTGGAATTATTCAACACACTATCCTAAGGGAGCTAGCTGAGTTTCACCGGCGAACAGGGTTGCACAGCTAATGTGCTCATGAGTGAGCTGAGAAACACAGGGATTGGTTGACTGTTGTAACCCTCCTTCTGATATTAATTAACACGGAAATCTCGATCCCGAAAAATTATCGCAACTGTCCCGTGATCTGCTCCCAAGACAAGCCAAAAGACGCGTGCAAATAGCAAGCTTTGTTCCGTCCCGAGTACGTGTCACATGGCGAAAAAGAACAATTTATAGGGGATGTAGTGACCAGAACACTGCCGAAACATCAAATAGAACCAGTTACCGAAAAAAATAGTTAGGGCCACTAATGAGCATAGCGGAATAAGAGTCGGACGGGTAGAAAAAAACTAACCAAAGTCACCGCTCGACCACCCTGAACAGTTCCGCTAAGTAGGGTTGAGCCCATCGTTTTTTTTCTTTCTCAGGACGGAGGCGGTTTTGGACGGAAAAAATGAGCGCCCTAACACTCTTACAGACGGACAATCGGTCCCGCCTGGTGCAGAGAGTACATAAAGTTAGCTCTCCCAAACTCAGTAACCTGAGGCATCTTGGAGTGCTGGAATCGAGACACGCGGAAGTAATATTGGGACATCTTAAACTGGAAAAGACATATTCATTTTTATCTGATACGGTCCTCTCATAACTTGTCCTGTGAAAACTTTTTCGCTCAAATAATACCAAATTAGAAAGCAAATTGTATGATGCACAATCAAGTTACAACTAACAAACCGGGTTGTGTGAAATCTTTGCTCAGACATCCTCTTGCTACTTAACAAATCCAACCTGTGACTAACACCGAACTCTATTTTTTTCGGTTGCTGGAAAACCATGACATCGTTGAATCCGTTACTAATTATCTCCACCTTCATATAAACGGAGTCCAGTCATGTGAACGGGTACAGTTGTGCAAAGTGCACAGATGTCTAACGTTACTCCAACTTAGAGTAAGTGAAACATGTGCCTTCTGACCTTTCAGATCAAGCGGTACAGAGCTCCGTCAAATCGCTGAAAAGAAGATATTTCATCGATCGCGTTATTTACCTGTAGCTGTTGCATATTTCACTGGCAAAAATGAAGATAACTAAAGGTGTACGGACCTCTCTTGCCAAGGCTAGCAATATACTAAGTATTCCTTCATTTAACTATGTGAAACCAAAACAACTAGGTGACGTTGGTGTGCAACTGATTGAAGTGTTAAATATATCAACACGCACGTAAGAAATATTCAAAAGTTGTCCTGGGATAGCTTATCCCATAGTGAGTCGAATCTATCTGCAATATATTTCAAGTTGAACATCACCCACAATTGATCGCAGCTGTCGCATTCCCATAGACTTTCCAGTCGGCCCCTTTCGAAAAGAAGCACTAGACTCGAGTTTCGCTCTCATTAGAGCTCGTCAGTAGTGCATATCCCTGCCACCCGGGACTAGAACTCCGGCCATGCTTTCATGAGGCAACCGTGTTTACCACTGCGCCATTGACCTCACATTAGGCACGACCGAATTATCATATGTGAACGCTCAACCACTTTCGCTTGTGAGTAAGTGATCATGGCCGACTGAAAAGTCTACGTGAGTGCGACAGCTGCGATCAGTTGTGAGTGATGTTCAACTTGAAATTAACCAAATCCCCGACTACTCATCTGCAATATATTTGATTAATCAATTTTACCACCGTATCTCATCATCATCATCATCATCATAGACAGCAATACATCGGTGGTTCACACTGATGCTTGACTGCCACACAACCACGAAGAACAAAGAAAAAAACTTATATAGGAAGAAAGAAGAAAATAGAGGAGGGGAGGGGAAGTGGACCTAACTACTAAAAATAGCTACGTCTATATTCAAACATACAACATCAAGGCGCCTACACCTTGCAAACAAACAACCGAGCTGTGAGTGAAAGTAAGGCGTCATCAGCGAGACAGCTTCCTTACGGCTTTCACTGCCCCGCATCATCTATTTATATCATCTATTTACAAAAATTCAATTGTCCCGTGGTTTGATCGACTGTCATCCGACAAATCTAAAATTTTAACGGTGGTTTTCAGCTTTACTAAGGAATTTTCTTCCAAAGAGCAACTTAGTTTTGTTCTTTCAAAAATTTTCTGACGAAGTACGTACGATAATGTCAAATGGTTAGCTTTTTGAATGTACGGGCCAGAACAAGAAATGTAAATTCATTTAGTTTTCTTGAGTTCAGTTCAGTAGTAGTACAACAGAATAACTCGCAGTACGTCTAGTTGTCATACAATAACCAAACGTCAACACATGACAGGCTCGGCGAGAGAAGGTATAACTAATCCAAGCCTATAAGCCAATCGAGCTAGTTAAAAGCCAGCGTTTCGGATGGACGGCAAGCAGACAAGCATGACAATGAGCTAATGTGATGACAAACACACTAATAGGCTAAAACGTGTGCACACATTTAAAGAAAACGGCAGAAACAGGAGAAGAAAGCCAATTAACATATGGAGTGAAATTGAGGGATGCAAGAAAAACTGCCTAGCGTCAAGGTTAAAGCATTCGAAGTGGAGGTAGTTGGCTAAACAATCAGAATCAATTAGTAGTGACCATTTAAAAGAGCTCCCTAAGGGAGCATAACATCTTCTGACAAGTTGACGTGGTAGTTGGGGTTGCGGAGAGCTATATCGATCTCAATTTCGGCCACTTCAGATGCAACGATGTCAGGCATGACAAGAGGGAACGGCTGAACGAAAAGTAGTTACGCTCATGAGGTCGCATGTTGCGTAGACAACTACGTAGGAGTAGTCAAGTAATGGAGCAAGCTGCCGTGAGAAACCAGCAGGAAAAAAGTACAGAAGCGCTGTCTTATCTCTTGAATTAGGGAGAAGAAGGTTAGAACAGGCACCCTCAAACAAGGAGTATTTCAATCGTCAGACAATTAGCAGTGACTATCGGCGTATTATTCAACACGGTCAAAAAACAGTACCTCAAGAACATTTGAAGGAATTTTAAGTAAATCTGCTGGCTCGCAACAATAACCGGCAGCATACAGCGTCTGATTCAGTGCACTCTCGGACTGACCTATCCATTCACTGACAAATGGTTCACACTTCTGATTCATTGGCTCCAGGAGGGGTCCGTCAAGAAACTCTTACATCCAGTTGGGGTCAGCCAATTGAGCCAGAGGCTTCGGGTCAAATTACTCAAGCCGACTACATTCACGGCTCCTTTTATTACGCGTGCAGCCGTTCCAACCAAACCCGAGAAGAAGGGACGCGATAACACCGTTTATTGGAAGAACGAGTCAGAATTAGCCAGAGGGGCTCTAAACTTACAGTGCGAAACGATTACCAGAGGAAATCAAACGAGACGATAATATATGGCAGTCAGACGCACAGCGAATGAAATGAAACAGTCATACACGGCAATCAGGGCGTTACAACTAATCATGTTACAGAAAGCAAATGCGAGAAAACAGTCCAGATAGCGCACAGGCGTTCGACCGCACACCTGCAATCTGATTGGCTGAGTGGAACCATACCACCACCCACGACCATACCATCCGAACTGGGCCGGCCGATCGATATGGCGTGATGCGTCCTGGCTGTTTCGTTGGAAGATGCGCCTCCTAACAACGGCATAACAACCGATTTGGAAAAAATCCACAGTTGTTATTCTTCCTTTCTCTCCCTCTGTTCTCAATTTTCAGTTCCTGAAATTGTGCACACATCGAGAACCTAAATATTGAGTTACGCATTTTAGAGCATATGAGGATCGTCTTTCACAACCTAACCTTCGATGTAAATTGACTAAATCGTTGTCAGCTACTGATATCGTTGCTGTTTGTGTTCACTTCGTTTGTATTTTGTCCGGATAACGTTCACTCGCAAATGCAAAGGCACGCCCTTCAAACAGCAGCGATGGTTTAACTGTCCAAGTCACGGCAGCGAAGTGATACAAACCAGCCCTAAGCAAGAATCCTCCCCAGGTTTGTAAAACTGTTGCCAAAAATACCCGTTCCAAGAGAGCACTCCAAAAACGGCAAAAACATTCTGATTAAATCGACGAACTTACCAGGAAATACAAACTCATCAAGTATCGTCCACAACGCCTCACGGAATCACAAGTCTTGGTGAAATCCATAAAGAGGGCATACAGCGGCTGGTTGCGTTTACGACACTTCTAGATCTGTCCGGCATCGAAAACCATATCGGGTGTTTTGCGACTCGACCGAAATCCACACTGTTCTTCGGGAACAAAAACTTCCAAACCTTCCGCACTGAGTCGGTTCAGCAAAATTCTTGTTAACACTGTTCCAGCGCAGCTCAGCAAACTGACGCCGCGACAACTGTTGATAGCTTGCTTGTCACTCTTACCATTAAACAGAAGCACCATCAACGCATCCTTGATTTATTGAAAGATTGCTTGCTCCTCCGAGACGGAATAAACAAATTGAAGCACAGCACGTACCAAAACTGGGTTACCGTACTTCAGATGTCACCCCGGTAGTCCATCTTTACCTGTGCTTTAGGTGGATGGACGGATTGGTCAAAAATCACCTGGAACAAATAGTAGAACTCTGTGTTATCAGCGGTTACTGTAGCCCTGCATTAACTTGCCTTGATTCTTCCACCAGTCCTCCTGGATTCGACGAAGTCTTTTAGCAAGTTGACGGCGAACACTCCGGACTGGTTTCAATGCGGAAGCAGCAAATGCTCTCATATCAAACTGGAGACAACTTCAAGTTTTTCGTCGGAACAGTTCGGACGTTTCTAGTGTCAGACATCAATCGTCTCGATGCCGTGATCTGTTCCTCGGAATGCTGCCACATATCCTCGGATGTAGTGGGTGCAGCAGTCTTTCAGGCGTACGGTAACTGCATTTTGAAAAGTAGCCGGCAGCGACTCAAACCTATGATGATCAGTGCGGTGTGGCGTTTCGGCCATCCGGTGCTGCAATGATCTAGCGTAAGCACATTCCATGTCCCGAGGACCTGTGTCCATGGACATGTCTCAGACTAACGTGTGGGACCTCAGCTCAGGTCTTTGACTCAACGGTTTGGCCTGCGGGACAAAAGAAAATACAGTGTTCATGGAGGACACCGCCCGAAACCACTGACCTAGACGCTTGACCGGCGAAGCACGATACAGGGTTTCCTTGGGAAGACACGACCCAGAGCCAATGACTCAAAAGTCTAACTCACCTGGCAGTGAGGGGTTGACTTGGCCCAGAAGGGCAATGAATAAAACACTGACGACCCTTTCCGACTACTACTGCGCCCAGTCAATGTACTGCAAGCTACATCAAGCTTCTGAGGATTAGTGCAGGTTTTTCGACCGTACAAAATAATATGCCGGCGGTCATCGTCAATCATTGAGCGATCGGAGTGTTGTTTGTATAAGATACCTTCTCTAATCCACTCCATTCGTACGGGGAGGACAACAGTGCCACAACAATATATATTATATATGTATACATCGTAAACCCCCGACAGGATAAGTTGGATCGACCACAGTATAGAAGTGCGCATGACAGAATTCGAATTTTCCGCCTTGACAAAAAGAAAGCCGAAAGACTTGGTCCCTAGAACAGCACGGCTGTCCCCGCCAACTGCTCTTGAATTAATTCAACACACGAGTCCAAAACGTGTGTAACAGGAAGAAAAATATAGGATATTTATATGGTGCATGGCGACCTACAAACATTCTCGAATCGGAAGACTGAAGGACAGTTACTAAAAATGGTAGTTAAGGTGGCCAAACCACTAACGAATAGGGTGGAGTAAAGACAGAGCACGTAGAAAAATGACGAAGGTATCCTCTGGATTAATCTGACAGTTTTCAATCGTTCTGATCGGACAAAAATCGTTTTCTTGAGGAAGGAAGCGACTTTAGATGGGGAAAAATGGCGTGCTCTAACGGTATATATACTCAAGTCCATGTCCGGCTCTCCAGGCACATGTACGCAGCCAGTAACGTGATATACAAACCTATGAGCGTGATTGCTATCTGCCTGGTTGCTCCACCGTGATATTTTTGACATAGATATACTTGGAAGGACCGAAGTCCTAGTCAGCATTACTCTCCGGATTAAAGTAGCACATAAACCTGACCACCACCTCCAAAGTAGCAATAAGATCACATTCACACACGCATGCAGTGATCAGCTAACAATGTACACAGGTAAACCGAAGCATTAAAAGATGTTCGGAATCCAAAGATCACATGGTTGGCGGCATCCGAAACGGATTAGCCTGGCACAGTGACCGAAGCCAAAGGACGCCTGCGAATTTTATTCTTCATCCTCTCTGGAATGCACTAACATACACTCGTATACTGAAATGCTTCTTGTATTACATTTTACATATCTTTCTTCTCAGTTTAGATCTTGTCATTGTAGTCTCTCTCTCTCTCTGTTTATTTCTCGAGAGATAGGGTTTCATTTCGAGCTAGCCAATCAATTGGCTAACCAGCATTGGCCGGCTGGACACAAAGGCCTCACTCACACACCTACTGGTCTTATTCCTTCGGGTTTACACCGGATACGTGATGTGTGAGTGGAACCACAAGTGGTGCAGCGCAAGCCACTTGGGTGATGGTTTGGAAGT
>LOND01001522.1:36990-49196 GCA_014220965.1 Paragonimus kellicotti | reverse complement strand
TTGAGAAAAACAAAGTGTACAGATTCTATTCAGACAATCGGGTCAAATGAGCTGAATGATCCGTGAAGTTTTTCGTATCACGCTTTACTTGCGTAGTGTTTAGCCTAACATGAATCAGCTTTAGTATTTACATCAAAAATCGAGGAAGAAAGGACAGCATCTGGATTCTTGACTAACATTGAAACGATCGGGCAAACTGGATACTGTTTGCACAAGATTGTGGCTAGGAGTTTGGATATGATTATTAGACCCCGGCTTTTGTGAGGTTACTGATGATGTGGTCAACATACTGACCCTACAGATACGACAGCCTGAGTACTTATTCCAGTCGAGACGGAGAGAGACGCGCCATCGATCAGCTCTGATAAGACCAAAGCTCAAGTCTAGATCTTCTTTTCGAAGTGGACCAGCCGAAAGGTTTATCTGTAACTGAATGCTACAATCAAATATGAATGATTTTCACTGTGAAATAATCGAAATCCCTGAAATGAATTCGTTAACCTGGAACATATGTGAATGTCAAAGTAACTAAGGTAAACAAAATCATTTAGCACATTTGACCCGATTGTCTGAATAGAATCTGTACACTTTGTTTTTCTCAAATCCCGAGGACTTGCCTTCTTCGTTTTATGGACTGAAGAAACTATCAAGCCACCTTGTACAGTTATATTGCATATTTCATAAACCGGGTTGACTTTTCTACCGAGATGATGATTGTCGACCACAACGTAACAAAGAATAAATTGATGTTTTGTTTGCTAGTGTCACATCCTCTCCGTATTACATGTTTTATGTCATTTTTCTGTCGATCCGTTGTCTAATTGTCTCCAGATAATACAAGCAAGTTCACGTTTTAGATTATGTATATATTCTTCCTATGGTAGTGATAGTGGTTACTACACTGGACAATTCAATCCCCTGTTTCAGCTCAGCGTTTGTCAGGGTAATTCGTTGTCAGTTTTACCATTCATCATGACAGTGGATGAAATGCCAGCTCTGTCAAGACCTGCGCTACGCTACCAGTTTCACTACACCGTGATCAGCAGTTTCGTTGGCATAGACCCCAACGCGTCCATTGGAGAAGTGTACAGTAGTATTCATTGTTCTGGAGCTAGCTGGACTGAAAATCAACACCCATTTTCATTTATGGTGATCATAATCATAACACAACGACTGATGTTGAAAAACTCACTTGCTTCGTGCCGGACACAATTCATTCATTGAGTGACTTCGATATGGTGACCTACTTAAGAATTGCATTCATCTGGAAAGTCAAAGGTTTTATTGACCCCCGATAGCAACTTCGTGAAATATTGAAGGAAATCATCCAAGGACTTCTAAAGTCACTTCATTACGCCTACCTGCTGAGGACTCACTTGATTCTAAAGATGGATCACTTGTTATTTTCGAGCGAAGTCCATCCCAATACACTGGATGGTGTGGACTGTACAGTCCGTCGGCTTGTTCGACAATGGCTCAGCCTTTCACGAGATACGATAATCAGCTACATCTGTATCCCAATTCGTCTCGGTAGACTGAACATTCCCAGCCTAACTATCACCATTTACCTTAAGTCGCGAAGTGTATGTCTAATCCTGTTAAATGTGACTAAAAACGATTCTCTTGGCTCCGTCGTGAAGGACACCAACGTCTTGGTACGTATCCAGAGCGCGAGACTTGTGTGAGATGGATAGACAGATCGTAACATATGCTTGACGGTCCTGGCCTTAAGGAAATGACCTAGTCTCCGCTCTCTAGTCATCGGCCATTCTACTCGAATCGCACCTTTCTCACGACCTCGATTCGTGGCATCTATGTCTGATGCGGCCTTCCACGGACTATGGTCCGGAGTTCGTTGAATCGCCCAGGTGACCGCTCAGTTCCCACCGTCGTAATTGTAACCTATCAGGAAGACGCCCTTGTATTTTCCAATCTTGCTGGATCATGCATGCTGTGTACTGTACTCGACACAACCATGGGACTCAGAACCTGGCGAAGGACTAATTAGTCTACGAGGAGCTATAGGTTTCAACGTCAACTTCTTTCCTCAAATCCAGTGTCATTGCGTTCCGTGACTATAAAACTGTGGAGCCTAATACCAACGCGGTGAATGACTAGCGAAGCTAGATTGCCTGGACTGGCGAGACTGGAAAGTATGGGACTGATTCTCATAATGTTGCAATTAATTCGGTCTTCCATCCTTTGATCGTCGAGTGGACTCATTTTCCCCTAAACGTATCATACGTACCTTGAAATGATTTAGACTTTTTCATGTAGTACAGTTCTTCGTCTAAGATTGTTCTCCTTATGCCAACACACATCTCTGCCAACTGACCATTATCGGTACCCCGCAAACCAATGACGCCTTTATACAACGAACGTTGGGTTGACTGTTACCTATTCTCTGAAGTGATATTTTACTGTCCTGACTGTGCAAACGCCTCAGTGTTATGGCAAGCCTTTGAGTTTGGCGGACATTTTTAATTTTTGCATTTTTTGTCTTTTTTATAGTCTGGAATAATCTTTTCCGTGTGATGGCTCTGGTATTGTCTACCTTTCCCACTGTGATCGAGGGGACATATCGTTTATTTAGCGTTATATCTCATGTAACACCAGATATTTGGAGCAAGCTTGCTTGAAATTCATCACTTTAAAGAAAGTTTCTTGCTTAGTTTTGTTATCATCACCTGCCTATTCTTTGAACAATGTGAATGAGGTTTTTCCTCGGAATAAACGATTATAATAATAGCAGCAGTATTACAAACCACTTCATAATTTTAACGCAATTAAATTTTCTACATACCTCGTTCATTTTTGTTCATGTATTGTATAAACGTATTGTACGTACACACAATTACAAGGTATACCGAGTAACATATACGTTATTTTCTATCAAGTTGAAAAATCCAAACTATGCAGAATATCAAGATAGCATTGTTTCACACTTGTGTATCCCCATCAGTGAAGGACAGATTTTAGGGTTTTTTGGTGAAATGACTTATATTCTTCCTCACAAATTTGTGCATTCTCTATATACTCAGTTTATCAAAGAATGTATTACGTTTGTTTATACCGGGTTCACGATTATTCAATAGCATCCATTAACTCTAATTTCGACGCATAAGTAAGATTGTTCACATGTCCTTCGTTAATTCGCTATTTCCAGTGATTCACGCTTGAGTCTCGATCCAGACCGTGTACATAATAACGGAAGGCATCAGTGTCCCGCTAGATCGACTACAGTTTTAACACTTTCCTATCATGTATTTGATCTGTGAATGTCACCAACTGGTGCAAAAGTTTGAGTACACAAGATTAGCTCACGTTGGTTTCCTCCAAGGAAAGCATACTGTACTTACCGTTGTGACCTAGTTCGGCTCGGTTCATCTTTGGGTTTGTTTCAAATGAGCACCGACTGTGCGATATTGATTTCTCTTGTAAATAATGTTAGTAGTGCATCAATCCATCTGGTTTATCGATATCAAACTTTTACCATAACTGAAGAACACCTTTTTTCAGTTAACTGTTGAAAACATACGTTCTTCGACTAGCAGTAATTAAAAGCTTCGTGTTGATGTTTCTAGGACTTTCAGTAAAGCAAAAGCGATATTCTCCACAGACATCTGTGAACGACTGCCTGCTGACGAACAGTTGTTGTTTGCACGTGTGCATCGTCATCATCATCATAGACAGCAATACTTCAGTGGTTCCCACTGATGCTTAACTGTCACACAACCGCGGGGAAGAAAAAAAATCTCTGCATAGGAGGACAAAATAGAAAATAAGGGCAAGGAACCTAACTACTAGAAATGTCTTCGTCTATATTCAAACATTCGGCATCAAGGATGTCTACACCTTGCAAACAAACAACCGAGCTGTAAGTGAAAGTAAGGCGTCATCAGCAAGACAGCTTCCTTACGGCTTTCACTGCCCCGCATCATTAAGTGCACTCACTTCACAGACAACTCGGCCAAACAACGACAGCATTCACGCCACTGAGCTCGATTAGCCGCCATCTCCAGCCACCGACTCTGTGAGTCACGAGGGCCCCAGCCCGGGAGACGAACCCGACCTACAGTGACCAACCTCTTCGTGAACGATTTCATTTGTCTACGCCAGGTCATCATCTGTCCACCTCGCACCTTACGCCAATCGGCGACATCGTTGGCGATGAGTGCTCGGCGTGGCAGACGACTATCTGACATCCTCAGCACATGGCCTAACATCTAAGTTTGTGCAAATGTAAGGATTGAACAAAAGAATTCGTTTGACAATCACTACCAAATACCCGCTTTCTAACCTCTTCGTTGCTCACTCATGTGTGCCAACAGATACGAGAGACGTCCTACACCATTCGAAGCCCATTCCCCTACTGTCCTTGGAGTTTACACCGAGCAAACTGTCCTTCGGTCCGCCTGACTTTGTGCGCACACATCAGGAGCTGCAACAAAGTGACACCCTGTTGACTCAGATCGTCCAACCCAGTTTGTGATGTCCCGCGCATTTTCTAATTCCGACCATTCAGTGTTACCTTAGATATATGCGTTGTTCTCAAGTGTTTGTCCCATTTGCCGGAACTCAGCAGTAATGCATCTGTACATTTAAATGCTTGTGCCAACGAAGGGAACATGGGCCGGCCACTGTGCCACTGACTTCACGTTAGTAGACCTACACATACAGGCTCAATCACTTGCTAATTTGAAACAGTTGGTTCCCTTGAACAGTTTGAACAAAGCAGTTAGAACACGAAAACTGGTAGATGCAAGCATTTCGTATTGACTCGTCAGTACCAAATTTACAATAACACGGGTGCGTTTTTTATAGCAGACAACTAGAGGGGTGGATAATCAATAAGCGTGTTAGGATAGGTCATTAAGTCCAGGGAAGGGTCAAATTCACGAACAGTTGTTTCTGAACACAGAGAGCTGGCTTGAGTCGGTTGATTGCGACTGCTTCGGCAAACCGTAAGAATCTTGGGTTAGAATGACGTAACAGGACTCTGAATGCACAAGATGGATCGATAACGTGACCAGTGATCAGGACGTGTCTGGCGATTGAGGAAACTGGCTGTTTACGTGTTTCAGCAACATTGCCGTTCTCCGATAACACGGACTTCTGAACCCATTTAGGTAAATGTTCCTTCATTCTGGAGCTCAAGCATCTCTCGGTTCTGCCTATGTAACTTTCTCCGCAGTTACATACAAATTGTAAATACAATGTGAAGTGGCACCGATAGGCTGATCTCCTTTGACTGAAGGCACCGGTAACTTCTGAGTCCGAGCAATTACACGGAGTTCAGCTGCATTGAAAGTTCGCTTAATTGAATTTCTCAACCGTTGTGTTGTTTGGTGCATGATATAATCATTGAAGTTGTTTTGATAGATGACACGATTTTCGGCCTGCTTACTCTAATTCAAGATTCTCCCCGTACACTGTGGGATATCAACCTCATTAGTTCAGTACACACGATACCTGATCTTTGTACGATTCCTATCGTGCCCTATGTTCCAGCAAAGTGATTAAAGTCTTGTTTAACTCGAAGTAATATGCTATTTAGTATAACTCATAGAGAATAGGTAGCCTTAAAAATACCTTCAGTTCAATAGTTGTGTTCCATGTAATTATAACTAGTACGTGCATTTCCTACTATTTGATGTGTGAGAAAATTTCAACCAAACGATATTCAACAAGTTCACGGTATTCTACTTGATTGGGGGAATTTTCATCATGGAGTTATTGGTTGGAATTAACGGGACACCTCCTGCATGCCTTGTCAGTTTGACCGGGCAACCTGAGCGTTACTCATAAATGAATAAAGATGACTGTTTGCATATAGTGATTCGATCGTGCTTAATGTTAGGTCGGTTACAATATATTCAACACAGTTTGTTCATGACAATCTAGGCTGGATTTGAACTCCCGGTCGAAGCAAGGGTATGGTTTACTAGAATGAAACTCGAGTGTAGTGTCTCTTTCACAAAAGAGTTAGCTAAAATGTTTATTCGAATCTGAAAGCTGTAGTCAAGCGTGAACATTGTTCAATCTATAGCTTCCAATTCTTTAACTTCTTACCACTCTATCATGCTCACTGCTATCATCATCTTATTCATATAAACTTGAGCTGCCAAGGAAAAACTTGGAAAATATTGCCTGATGATGAACAATTCTTTAAGATGAATTATCAATACTGTTTCAATCTAGATTAGAATGAAACAACTACGTTAGTAAGCAGCGATCATATCCGGTGTAATGCACCACGGATTTGAAACATCGGGAGACAGATCATTCGAAGGTAGGGGTTGGATAATCAATCTCTAACAAGAGAAAACACGAGTAACTATGAGCTAGAGGCCCAGTAAGTCATGAACACAACTCACACAATTATAACCAGAGATGGCGTTGGCATGATGCGCTATATAGGAAATCCATATTTAGTTGCCGTGAGTTGATGAGGTGCAGTTATTCAACTATTTACGACAGAGACTGAGCACCGCTGACATCTGATTACAGCTTTACTAATCAGGTAGAAATTTATGTCAGTCGCTTTCGACAAGAATCCTCAGATTTGAGTTACACTACGGATGGTATTTCGTCTGTAGTGCCTGTCTTTCCGAAGCTGGATTTTAGCTTCCAGGTCCGCGTCTTCGGGAAGTAAGCGCGCTGACCAATGTTCCGTTGACCTCCCATTAAACATGATCGAAATCTCGTCTCCAAAGCTAAACCACATTCAGCTGTGCGCAACATAAATGATGGTGTGAGTGGTGCCCAATGTAGTTACACAAACAGCTCAATGTTTGGGCTTAACAAATAATGATTTGGGACAGACGACAGAAGATAACTATCAGTAGGTTCCTGAGACTGGTCAAAGCCTTTGTATATCGCATAGTTTATGGCTGAAGGCGTCCAACAAATTTGTGCTAAGTCGGGTTCATAAGAAGTCAATTTTGCAAACAGCTGTTTTCGGTAATTCTCATCAGGCTTTTACAATTACATAGGTAAGTGCGAGTTATATATGAAAATTATAACCAATCAAATAGGTCATTAGAAATCAAAGAAGTGGTGCTGATCAAAGTCCACTGGAGGAGGAGTGGGAGTGTTGGTGAGTGCGTTACTGTCATGTGTACCTGCCATGAGACATGCGTCTTAAGATGCCAAGGGGTTCATACTTGCTCAGATTTCAAGTGACTAGGACATAGTCGGTCGGGAGAAGGGGCGGGTAACTAAGGCATAGTCAGGGATTTGGTTAATTTCAAACTGAAGCATCATTCACATTTGATTGCCATCTTCGCATTCAGATAGACTTTCCAGTCAGCCTCTTTCGAAAAGAAGCACTAGACTCGAGTTTCGCTCTCATTAGAGCTCGTCAGTAGTGCATATCCTTGCCACTGCCGGGACTAGAACTCCGGCCACGCTTTCATGAGGCAACCGTGTTGACCACTGCGCCATTGACCTCACATTAGGCACGACCGAATTATCATATGTGAACGCTCAACCACTTTCGCTTGTGGCAAGGATATGCACTACTGACGAGCTCTAATGAGAGCGAAACTTGATTCTAGTGCTTCTTTTCGGCTGGGAAGTCTATCTGAAGACGGAAATTTTGATCAACTATTAGTGATGTTCAACTCGAAATAATTCCAATCCCCGACTACTCATCAGTAATCTAAAATATCGCCTAGCAGGTTTAATGAGATCGGAGATTTCGACCTGTCTAGGAAGTCCTAATCGCGGGGTTATCGATTGGAGTTAACAGACAGTAACTGTGTCTCCTATCGAGACGATCGGGCAACCTGATCATTACTCACAAGCGAAAGTGGTCTTGGGAATGCAGTCCTACAGTTACTCTCAACTTAATTATTTTTCACCAGGTGTGAACAGCCTGATGTTGACTGCTGGAACTCAGACACACGAGGTCTGTGATCTAAATGGCTTTCGTCTCTTCTTTTATACTTTTTTGGATTAAACTATATCTTTTTCATTCCTCATAGTTGTGAGGCAGTTTAATGTCAGTATCGATCGCAATTACGTTACTGTCGCTAACGATAGTGATGGTGCTGATGTTGACCATGCGAAGCAGAGTACACCACTCAACCACAACGTGCACTTATCCTTTTTTCACATTTGTTCCGTACTTGTTCCTTTAGTCGAACTGTTGAGCCCAAACGAATTTGTATGTCAAGATGGTCTATCCATACCTAAAGACTGGGTTTGTGACCAGAAGGTGGATTGTCCGCTGGGTGATGACGAGCAAGTGGGACCTACGACTAGATCAAATTGCACAATCACGATGTTCTCATCGGAGACGGAATCCCAATCCACAATTTGCCCATCGGGAACATTCGCTTGTGGTACAATCTCTACAATAGACAAAACGCACTGCATCACAATGGAAAAGGTGTGCGATGGTGTATATGATTGTCCGGACTACACGGACGAAACTACTAACTGTGGTGAGCTTATTTTGTTTCGCAATGCTTTTCTAAATGGTTTAATGAATCTTGTCTTTCCATATGTTGAACGTGAGTACGAAGATAGTAACCGATCCATCTGTATTAATCATAACGTCATCACATTCTTTCTTCTCACCGATTTAGGTTGAACTCACTGTTAATTGTAACAAGTGGATGATAACTAAGTGGAAGCCACCCTTCGGCCTTTGATAATTTACACCAGCTCGGTTAAACGCAAGTCGCTATAACGTTTTACAATGGGCAGCTCAAAAAGTTTCTTCGACATTCTGTTATTACAGGTGTCCGGGGGCTGTTGGTCATGTATTATGCTTTTCTAAGAAAATTGGAGAACTCAGCTCCTGATTGACGACGTACGTCATGAGTTACCTAACGAAGAACCATATCAACTGTCTCTCATCAGTTTAGTTGTACGAAATCAAGTTGATTATTGAGAGTTCCTAGAGTCATAGGAGCTACATTTCTGCTGGTTCATCAGACTGGTCACTGAATGTCTTTGGAGTCGTCAGCACTTGGATATGCGTTCCTATCAATTTCTCTGAAATATGAGTCAATATGCTGTTTGGTTTTAATCAGTTCTAAGATGGCTTACTTCATCCTATGAAAGTTTGTAGATCAGGCTCGCGTGTAACAAACTAAAGCACGAACTTCTCCAACTATGGGAAATTGGGTATAGAAGTACAACTCATGCAACCGGGTTATGTTTTCAGAAACCTTACAAACCAAAAAAATGAAATGCAAATTGCAACAGGGAAAATAAAAGATACATGTGACTGGTCTCTATAATTGTTGGGTCGTACATACTCTCTGTTTGCTATTTGTTGCACATCCAACCAGACATTCTTATGATTGACACAAAGAAAGCAAATGCGACGCTGATTGTGTGATGACTCATCGTCTGCTAACTCACGCCATCATTTAAACACAATTCACTATTCAAAGAGTTTGAGAGACAAGTGTCTAAAAAACACCATAAACTGGCCTGCTTTCCAGCCAAGACGTTCGAGCATGCGTTTAACAATGAACCAACCTGTACAATGTAGCCTCCTGTACAGTAGCATTGGTCTTGCTGCTGACTGTTCGCGAAAGGTGCATTTTCCGTTAAAACACGGCTGTCAGTCGGTGTCGTCGTTTACCAGTCCATGCTCCATATTGAACTGAATGCCTTTGTCCACAGATGTTTACTTTTCGGTGTGCAGTAGTTGATGCTGATTCACTTAAATCCGTGTAGAAACTCAGTGTGACCTTGAACCACGATCCAACAGTTAAGATGCGTCGAGTTTTAAAAGTCAGAATCGTACAGTCAAGGCTAAGAGAAGCGGACTGGTAAGTTGGTTCAATGATCGGCTGTGAACACATATATGTCGAGTTGGAGATTGAAGGGACCAGCTGACGGCAGATAGATAAAGACGCCGAATTGCTAAAACGTTGAAACTCTCAGGACAAGAATTGACGTGATAGATGCCCGGGAAACTTATGGTGAGAAACTGGCAAGGCAGCCACCGCTTGACGAATAGACGAACGCAAACTGGCTAGCGTCTGTCTCATTGTCTAGAATAGGTTTCACACGGCGGGTTAAATTCGGATTGTTGGTTAACTGGTAGTTGACTTTACAGCTAGCCCTCTTCGAAAAGAAGCACTAGACTCGAGTTTCGCTCTCATTAGAGCTCGTCAGTAGTGCATATCCTTGCCACTGCCGGGACTAGAACTCCGGCCACGCTTTCATGAGGCAACCGTGTTGACCACTGCGCCATTGACCTCACATTAGGCACGACCGAATTATCATATGTGAACGCTCAACCACTTTCGCTTGTGAGTAATGATCAGGTTGCCCGATCGTCTCGATAACAGTCCTGTTAACTCCAATCGATAACCCCGCGATTAGGACTTCCTAGGACAGGTCGAAATCTCCGATCTCATTAAACCTGCTAGGCGATATTTTAGATTACTGATGAGTAGTCGAGGATTTGATTAATTTGTTCCGCAGATACTTCAGGCTAGTAATCAAACGTAAAAACCAATACAGTATGTAAAAACGAACGCTTTTAAAATCACACTGAGGACAAGTCAGAACCACATGGTGCGATCACCTTGGTGGGAAACCTGACTGTATTCATTTACCTAGTATTAAAGTACTCTCGTCTAAAGGAAGTTGATTGTCGGCTGTATTGCACTCGCAGACACACTGCTCTACTGTCGTTAGGCCTGAGAAGTAAACAGTTTGCCTTCAATGAGTTTATGTGGACAATAAGGTAAAAAGAGGATCCACAACTTTGCAACTTGAGGTGGCGACTTAGCAGATGAGTTACGCACTTTGGAGCACGATCCAACCGGGCTGAGATAGTTTGGTTGGCTGGTGCATCACTGGCAATCCTCCATCAGAAACTGAAGGTTAATTCTGGGCTTAAGTTATCATAGTGTACTGAAGCTACAGGTCTGGAAATTTTTTCTCCAGCTATCTTCAGCGAGGATGACGAAAGATCGGTGTCTGAGCTGATCATACTCTTTCGCCCCGTAGAGGAGGGTGAATAAGTACCTCGTGAGTAGCGCTTATCAACAGTAACTTCCATCTTCAAAAGAGATGTCTGAATACCGTATGCTGACCACAAAGGCATTGTCTTTTTCCCAGTCAAATCTAAGATGCTCACCTGTCTTATAATTCGATGACTTCCGGAACGTAGAGAACCAGATACAATATTACATCAATGTCTAACCTGGGTCTGAAGTGTGTCGATCATATGTTCATCTTGCGCTAGGCATTGAAGCATTACACTTCTCTGTTTGCTAAGAGTTGTAGTGTTTTGGACTTAAAGGTTGCTCTTGATTAGGTTTCCCATAATACTTTCTGGGTCTGGCTACGTTTCACAGAAGTTTCAACGAGGAAATTCAATCTGTTGAAGTCGTTATATGTTCACTTTGAGTTCAGAGTACGCATTTATTGTCGACCATCCTGAGCATTCTCCATTTTACGGGACGTTCAATAAAGGCGTCTGATAAATACATTCTTTTTCAACTACTTGATAGAAGTTGAAACAAGTTGTTTAGGTTATATCATGTGTTAAGACAAACAAGCTAGAAGCTGAGATGAGCCAACCGATAGAAAAGTTGAGACTTCACAACCAGTTGCATTTCCTCATTTTACTGATGTTTCTTGTCTGTAAAATAAACCATGGAAACTCAGTAAATTTGAGATTGCTTTTTAAGTTGGTTCAAGAAAGTAGCAAGTGGTGTCACGGAAGAAGAAGGTAATTGCGTTCTGCAAGCTGCACACCTCGGGGAACTCGCAGACGATTGTTCCGCCTGGTCGGCTGGATGTGGCTTAGTGACCTTAACTACTATTTTTGGTAACTGTCCTTCGATTTTCTGATTCGAGAATGTTTGTAGGTCGCTATGCACCATATAAATACCTTGTAATTTTCTCCTTGTCGCACACGTTGTTGGAGCGGAACAAAGTTGCTTTTTGCACCGTCTTTTGGTTTGTCTTGGGAGCAATTAACGGGGACAGTCGCGTTATTTCGGGACCAAGATTTTCTTGTTAATTATTACGAGCAGAATAATCTGATTCCTAGTAAATAGTGCTATACCATGGACGAACTGACTTATTCTTTGGAGGGTTTACAACACGGCACAACTAACTCGCAAATGAATTAGTACGTACAACTTTTGGCATCTGTCGTTTTTATATAAGGAGATGTAGTCGAAGTTCAACGGGTACGCATACCGGATGAGTGGTAACAG
>LOND01001521.1:69977-81046 GCA_014220965.1 Paragonimus kellicotti | reverse complement strand
TCAGCATCAGCAGGGCTTCCATCCCGTTCCTGCCCGACCGTCATACTACCTCAGTTTTCGGAAATATGTCCGACTATCGAACATGTGAGATGCGTCTCAGACATCGCAAATGAGAGCCGTTGATACAATGTCCAAGTTTCACCAACGTTCAGCAGTATAGACAGCACTATTGAGCGGTAGACAAAGGGCTTAATGCTCGGCTTCAGGACTGTGGTCCTTCCAAAGATGTCATTCAAGACGTCCGAACGCAGCACTAGCCTTTGACACACGAGCTCTCAACTCGCGGTCCACGGACTGATCGGTGGACAAATTGCTACCCAGATAGAAAAAATCAGCGCAGCTGCCGACAACGGCTCCATTGATGCGAATTTGGGGTGAAGGTGAACAGACAGCACCTTCGCCCGGAGAAGGCTGAAAGAAAGAAAATGTCTTACCTGTGTTGATATCCAATCCGAACTTGGATGCCGCGGTCGCGAAGGCCGTCGCCAAGCGTTGCAGTTCTTTACTGTGTGCCAACAGTGCGCTGTCATCTGCGAATAGAAGCATGCGCATCGTTGAGGTATGTAACCGGGTTGGGGCGCCGAATCGTCGGATATTCAGCAGGCGCCCATCCGTCCGGTACTCTACCTCAACGCCGTCCTCCCCAGAGTCCTGAAAAGCAACTGTTATCATGGCAGTCAAATATAAACTAAATAGAGCTGGGGCTAGCACACAACCCTGCTTCACGCCAGTGACAATGTCAAAATCATCACAAGTCGATCCACACGACTGTACCTTCGCCCTCATACCCACATGCAACAATCTAATCAAATTGACGAACTTACCTGGACATCCAAACTTACCAAGCACCGTCCACAACGCCTCGCGGCTCACGGAATCAAAGGCCTTGGTGAAATCCACGAAGAGAGCATACAGGGGCTGGTTGCGTTCCCGGCATTTCTCCTGAATTTGTCGAGCAGCGAACACCAGGTCGATCGTACTCCGACTCGCCCGGAATCCGCATTGCTCCTCAGGAACATTGGTCTCCAAGACTTCCGTATTCAGCCGGTTCAGGAGAATTCTGGCAAGCACCTTGCCTGCGCAGCTCAGCAGACTTATGCCCCGATAGCTGTCAGGGCATTGCTTGCTACCCTTACCTTTGAACAAGGGTACGATCAAGGCATCCTTAAATTCTTGCGGCATCACTTCGTGCTCCCAGATGGAGTGAACCAACTGGAGCAGTGCACGTTCCAGCGCCGGTCCGCCATTCTTCAGGATCTCAGCCTGGCAGTCCATCTTCGCCTGCAGCCTTCCCGTTGCGCAGTTGACCAATCGCTCTCTGCAACTCTAGCAAATCCGTTACATTGGGGATCTTCCGGACAACGGCAGAAGTTGGATATCAAACGATTGGAGAACTGTGAGATGAAGACTGCTTTCCAGCGTGCAGTTGCCGCTCGTCTGCACGACGCTCCTTGTATCCACTACCCCTGAGGGTATGTGGCAATTCATCAAGGAACGGATCACGACGGCAGCCACCGAGACGATCGGTCTCAAACGCCAGAAACGTCCGGACTGGTTCGACGACAACAACGTGGTTATCGCTGAATTGGTACGAGAGAAGAATGCCGCATTTGCTGCCTCCACAGTGGACCCGGCCAATGAAGCGAAGAAGGCCACGTTCCGGAGTATCCGCCGTCAACTGGCCGAGCGTGTCCGCGGAATCAAAGACAACTGGTGGATGAAGCAGGGTGAGCGAATGCAGGGCTTCGCAGATCGTCGACAACATAAGGAGTTCTACGATTCGCTCAAAGCGATCTTCGGTCCATCGATCCAGTCCACTAAAGCACTGGTAGACATGGACACCGGCTGTTCGTGCACCCAGCCAGAGGACATCATGAAGGTCTGGCGCAAACACTTTGGTAGCTTACTAAACCGTCCTGCTACCATTGATTGGGTGACCGTGAACAGCCTGCCGCAACAGACCATCAAACCTTCACTTGCTCACGCACACACACTCCCACGGATCCAGCAACACACATAACCAACCTCATCTCGGACATTAGCCTACGACACGTGATTCAACCCAGTGTCCTCACCGGAGCTGACAAGACAACGAGACCGTCCACACATGTGAACACAACTCGTCTGGGTCTCTCGCGCGCCGGTGAACAAAACACAGCTACAGTGCTCCGTGGACCAACAGTGTTTCCATCCTGTAGATCACTACGTCGACATCTATAGGATTCCACCCAACGCTCCACTAACACACTCACGGATTACATCTCTGTATTTTGTCCGAACCCTTGCTGTTATATTTGTTCGTTATTTACATTACACTTTTGTTGCATATCCTTCTGATATTATTTAGATGTTTGGTTTTACCGACACTATTTACAACGTGTTGTAATTAGCAAACCAGCATCTAAAACGGTAAAACAAGGAAAATTTTGTTGAAGTCAAACAATGGGTCAAATCGATAGGTTATTATCGAGGTCAGTGCTCAAATGGTGATTTTAAAATCACGCAACTGCTTCCGCTACTGTTTTACGGTTAAAATTGTCGGCGATATTGCGTTGTATGATAATAGCTGAGTGGACACGGCAAGACGTGCTACCTGTTGACATCAATTATCACAATGAGAGTCAGTGTTCAGCCAAGAGGCTCGTGTTCTGTTCACAATTAACGCACTGCTGTGATTTGACGTTGTGATTTATGCGTTGTGAGCTGTCACGAAACAGTCGTCAGTGTGAATGTCGAGTGTGCTAAGCCGATTAGGCTAACTGTTTTGCACGAATTATACCTCGTTCATGCATGAACGTAAAATTTGCGCTTTACACCACTTTGCTGATTGGTTTATTTTATAACGAAGCAGCAAACTTGACCTTCATTGTTGATTTTACAGCGTACTTCCTTGGTTGAACTTGTGTTTCTGAGACGGTCACGCTGATTACGATTATGTTCACTCGTACCGTAATAGTGATCTACACAAGTGCAAACAGCGAATCTGGCGCTTCGAGTTCAAGCAAGCGAATCAACAAATAGTTTGTATATAGTGGCTCACCTCAAATGTGAATGGTGCTCATGTTCACTAATCACTGCTATACGGTTACAACACAATGACTGTCAGGATGTCATAGTTCTGAAAAAGGGAAAATCAACTGTGGAACCCCATTACAGACAGATTTAGCCAGATACTTATCTCATTATTAAACAGGTAGTTATCGAGCGGATCCACGTTGTGCTGAATAATTGTCCTGAATTCCTTTCAGTAAAGTTCAACCGTTACACTTATTTTAAAGAGAACTCAAATACCGGAAGAAGGAAAATCGACCATTAACCCTGGGTTCCAGCCAAACTAGGCAACTATTGACCCAGTGAACGAACAGACAGACAGATATCGATTGGAAGGAAACCAAGATGTATCATCAACTTGGATATATTTCACTCTTGGCCAACTGACCCAGAATGTTTATTCTATAATATGCATGTTGCTCGTAAGACGTTATCGTCTGACAAGCTCACGTGTTCTCGTTACCGTGTCGGCAAACATAGACACTTCCCACATTTAGGTTAACACTAGACAACCAAATTGAAAATTCATCCAACAATAAAAATTGAGCTCGGGCTGATTTTATTTTTGGTGACTTTTTCTCATACCTTTCGCGTACACATCAGTGAATTTCAGTGACCCACCAGTAACGGTACGCAATTTGCAGGTCTTCAAAAGTGACTATATAGAAAACGACCACATTGATCATTTTGATCGATTGATTAATGATATGCGTTTATCGGAGGTCTGTTTGCTGGATCCACTGATCTATCGGCTATTCAAAGTATGAGCCCGTTATGGAGGAACATATCAACAATCTGGGTTGATAGTCCGTTATGTCAATGTGATTAATGCTTTTGTTGGAACTCCACGAGGATGGCCTTCAGCTATCGGTGACGAAAGCCTATAAAACGCTTTCCAATTAAGTCCGATAAAAAAATATGTTGTGGGCTGCTGAACGAGTAGCAAAAAAATGAAACTGTTGGGTTACCGAGTTCAAGAATAGAACTCCACAAAGGTGTACTTGAGATACTGGCTTATCAACTATAGCTAGTGACAAAGCTTGAGACAAAATGATTGACATTCATATGGAATTGTGTTCACGTATTTATAATCAGAAACTGAAGTTTTTGGTTCAGTTAATCAACACGGCGAAAAGAAAAAAGTTAACACTTTTGTAATTCTTGCTGGTCATATTCACAAAACCAGACTACATAAAAAACAAGGGTATGACAACAAGAACTGAAATTAAACGACCAACAAGCATAGTATGCTCCTCTCATTACGAGCAGACTATTACCACGCGAATGTTAACCGAACTGTCACTATACGAGACAAGCGTGTGTAAGAGTTACATTCGGTGAAATGTGGTCAGAAGACGAGAAAAGTAGATAGTGAAGGTCCGAAATCAATTGAACACGGCCAAACCTAAGGCCAAATTTCCGAGAAATCCTGAGCGGTGCTTACGTAATTTTTCCCTTTAGCATTGGATAAAATAGCCCTTGAAGTTTTACCATTAGGACCGAAATTTTGGTTTTCCAAAGTGGATTTCGATAGGTGGATTGAGGAAGTCACTTTGAAAAACGTCATGGCCAGTTGAGCGATCTTCAATCATCATCACCTCCTAGAAATTATTCAGTCTAAAAAGTACCGTACTTCCATCAGCTAAGGTGGGCTGACCGAATGTTATAAGATTACTTGGTCAGTTTGATGGACTGCCGTTTATATCTATAATTATGTACTGTCATACGGAGCATAAAAATGACGTGAATTGGTATTTGCGCCTGAACAAATAGCTATTGGGGCGCATATCCAACTCGACAGACCAATTGTTCAATCGATCATGAAAGCTACGTATGGTTTCATTGAGATAGACACGTAGAGCGAATAAGAACGAGCTACTGAACCCTAGTCGTAGTCAGTCGTTGTTAACTTTTGACAGCACTCGCCCTCGGAGGGCTCAAATGCCCACAACAGAGTAGATATTCCATGAAGGCCTGAGTAACTCCACCACCTGACAACGCGCTATTGCTACTGTTGGAGAAAGGACACGTCGGGTCCCTTATTGGGAGCAAAGAAAACACTCTGACGTAAGAAATCTTAAATAGCTCATGGCATTTCTTCTTTGTCGTCGAACAGTTAGTTAGTATTGTTTAGTATACCACAATTTCTGTGACAGATAGGAAAAGCCAGCATAAGAAGAGTTCGTCTCACAAAAAGTGAAGGCTGAAGATGAGGCCTAACGTCTGAATTTGCGTAATAATTCGTTTAACAGAACTTGTGTGACAGACGAGAAATCGATTATGCATGTTAACTGCAGGTGGTGTGTGAAACAGCGACTCTATTTCGAACAACACAGTCTGCTCCTATTTCGAAAGTTAGTCTAAGCCTTTAAAGAGGTTTTTACTGTTGTTCAAATACTTAATATTTATGAATAATGCTCGGTTGACTCACCTCATTGACATTTTCGTTGTAGGTGTTGTTTGGTGGGCTCTCCATACAATCCCTTCTCAGATTCCAAGTATTCAGTTTCCGTGCGCAAGCAAACAATAATACAAAGCGGGTCTAAGAAACATCATTGTCCACATCAAGATGGTTACTATAACCTGAACTATTGTCTCCAACGCAGTGGTGCCACTGATGGCAGACGGCGACATGTGACCAATTCGCGCCTATGGTTAAACATGTGACGCATTGCTGTTTTTTGTACTCATTTACGAAACACGACATATTTAGTCTGTGAGTTGCTTATAGTTGTGACAGTTGATCACCGTCGAAAGTAGCACGCAGCTGATTCTTTTGGGTTATAAAAAAAAGCAAGCTGCACATTTCAATCCCCAGCGTGTACAGTAGTTTCCGAAAGCTTATTCTGTTTCAGAAATAGTGTGTACCGGGGGAAACATTCTTTGACGGCACATGAGCTAGCTTTCCAGTGTGCAAGAAAATACGTGCATCTTGGAAAATCAAAGTCTTTTTCGCCTATCTCGACAGATTTCGGTCAAAATACTGCCGGTTTGTGACCATTCATCTAGATCCAGTTGGATGAGCCTTTCACTGACTTGACGTACAATGAGATATTCATTCAAGATTTGCCAACAGATTTAGAGTTCGCGTCAGCAGAGACCTCGAGAAAGAACCGCTTATCCATTTTAAATAAATAACAATGGTTGGGATCGTACAGATAGATTTCGGAGGGAAGGCATCCGTTTAGTTCCAGGCTGTAGAAAGCGGCTTGGGGAACAGTTTGCTGAAACATGCAAACATTAAAAAGTCCGTTGTTTTAGTTCAAGAAAAAAACTGGAGACAGAGATGATGCGGAAAGTGAAGGTGAGCAGGCTGCTCTGATGAAGTAACAACAACCTCGGATAATTTTCAGTCACTTGTGCTGTTGAAGACGTTGGCTTAAGGAATCCCACCCGAATCTTTTAGTCTAACTATCTGACTGTAAGTCTGCATAACACGAGATATTCGTAGGGAATCCTGGCAGAATCTAACAAATGAAGAATTCAACTCACTATTTACTGAAGGGCTAGAGCAGCTCGAGGCCGCAATGATTGAGACATTGCTTTCCGAATTCCATCAATAAATTCAACTTCTTGATGTTTCGAGGTTTCCCTGCGAGTTAGCACCCTCACTCATATTTGGTATATCATGATGACATGGTTACTTAGCTCGGGTAGTATACTTTGAAACGGTCAGTTTTTGTTCTGCTTGAAACGCCACAGCAATTCTGAGAGGCTCATTAGCTTAACCAGTAAGAATGTTGCCATAATGTATAGCTTACTGACTAAAGTGGTAGCTATTGAGAGGCGAGCATGTATAGGATTGAGTCACCGTCAGTGCCTAAAGTGACAATGGCTTTCGTCGGAACTGTATATAGGCAGCGTCACGAAACATTGAAAATAAATGGTAAAGTTACAGTATAGGAGGTGGCAACATAACCTTATCCCAGTTATTGATCCTACTGTTTCTTTTAAAATGATTTTCTATTTACAAAAACTATTTAACGAGCCTTCATCCTAATGTCTTTTGTCAACATTTGTTTGTTCAATGAGAAAAATGAATATTGTCTAATTGAGCATGAAGAGGAAATACGGATAGTAGAATGATTTAGATACAGGTGTATTGTAGCGCAGGGCTGAACAGTCGATCGAATGGTGGCCTGAAACTTCAAAGTGTAAGGCGCTGTCTCAAAATTAAGTTGAGTCTGACAATACTTAATTTGTTTGAGGTAGGTCGCATGTGATCACTGGTCATTTGTCAATGAAAACGCTTCTTGATAAAATTACCACTCATAGCAAACCGAAGCACGCAAATCCGGTTACGTACACTGTGTCCATAATAGATGTCCTTCTACAGTTGCCATTTCCAGGCTACCATCTAGTAAACACAGTTCGGCATCAGCTTCAACTCGCTCTGGCTCGAATCTATCAAACTGTGTCTGTTACAGTCGATCAGGGGAGTACTTCTGGCTAAAGCTAAACTTTGTTCATCTGACCATCCTGCTTTTCACATTGTCTATTAGTTCATTTGCAGTTGCAATAACACTAACACAGGCAGAAGGGACGATGGTGTCGTCGAAACCTGTTTCACCAATTTTGAAGAAGGTGACCGCAACCAACCTGTCAAACACGGCCAACCACAGTTTTGAAATGTAAAGGCTGGGTTGAATTCACTTCATGAATGCTCAATTGCATAAATCGTGCAATATCGGCCGAGTAGCAAAATGAACCTCAGTCCTGCTGCAAGTTGTTTTTGAATACCCAACGGCACGTGATCAGTGAACATAGGGCCAGATAAAATAGGGTGCTGACAAATACTCTTTGTGTTGAATTGGCCGAAAGCTTGCGAAATGCAAATATTACCTTCTTCCAGATTGGTTTGTGATAAACGAAGCGTTTGATTGGGATATTAGGGAGGATCTAGGTCCCAGTTAGGTGTGTGTGTAAGTCAATGAAAATTCCTGTAGACTGACTGGTCTGACCAGGCTGTAGGAGGATCGATAAACACTGTCAGCGGTATTCCACTATTACCGTTTTTAAAAGACCTGCATATCTTTGTTCCATCATAATCTTGAAAAGTCACTCAAAATGGGAACCAGCAGTGGGCCCATGTCAACACCATTAGGTTGCCGATAAAACGTGTCTTGCAAATAACTCCGCAGTGTGTGTTGTGACAACCAAACAGACATCCCCGCTGTCTCTTTCGGAATAACGCTGACAAACAGTGATTACAGTTTCGGGAAGAAAGTGTTTACCGCTGAGAATGACTGTTTGTGGTTCAGCGACAGTTTAGAAGATGATTTTAAAATGTGAGTTTTTGTCAGGACCTAACGGTTTGCCTAACTAGCTTATTTTGATGAGACTCGAACGTCGATAGGGGAGGAACCCGGATTGCAAAGTTTCAGCTCTAATCATGAAAACACACCAGTACACTTACCCACGTTGATCAGCTTGATTGATTTCAATCGCAGGATTTAGTGCCTAAGTTTTTAACGTTTCTGTCGTCTTAACATAGGGATAGACAAAAATAATCATGCCATAATCATAGTCACTTTTACTCAGTCGGTATCGTGCGCTTGTGGCTGATAAGAGCGCATGAAATTCTATCAGCCCACAAGGTCCGTCTCCTAACTTGTGCTCCACTGAAATCAAATCTTGTTGTTATCAACAGTCCTTAGAGCTAAAAGGGTCTTGTTTGGTTAATTTGTACAGGGTCATCTGGCCCGTTTGTAATACAGCCCAGCAACTAGCTCAGACTTCAAGAGGGGTCTTCGTGCATTACCAATTTAGTTACAACTGAAAAATTAGGTCAGACCAGTAGACGCCGCGTTTCTAGATGTTCCTGGAGCATTCTAGACAGTTGCCACAGACGCCAGTGCTCATTTCCTTTACGTGCCAAGAACCATTTCATGCGATGCTGCACTCCGTTGTTTCTTTTTGTATATTTTCCTGTGGTTACTTCAATGCCAAAATCTAGGCTCTGGCTCTGACCACTTTTCTGAATAGAATGGTGTTAGTAGTATAGTACGATCGTTCCTCCTCACTACACTAGTATTTCTATTAGTTAGTCCAGAAATTCCGAAGCATATCAACTCCTTGCTGCCACTGCATACTGAAAACATAGAAGCTGACACACAGAAAGCAGTAACCGAAAGTATAAGGACCTGCAGAGATTTGGATGTTTCGGGGGGTTGCACAGTTGAGTTTGGGCTATTGTTTGAGACAATTAAATGTACAATAACGCACACAACCGCTGTCTCTTACAGATTTACACCCACGGCAAATATTAATACGGTCATTATCATCATTATCATGCATCATCATATCATGCCATGAGCCTACAACAAGCAGTACTGGTGGCTTGGGCTCCGAATTCACACCTCAACAGTGACGTGGGATATCCTACAAGAAAACGTTAATAAGAAGGTTGAAAATTAATAGAAGTCTAAGCAGAACTAGAAATGGTATGGATGCAGGTACGCCATTGACTGCGACACACCGCCATCTCGGATAGCGTCTCTAACCAGCGGTTTGAGTGATCACGAGGACCCCATCCAGGCAGGCGACATCTACCCACTTTACTCAGTGGAGCAGTCAGGGTTCTCATATTTCGTGACCACGTTGTCGCTTGACCGCCACGTGGTTTCACCCAACTGTTGGTGGTCTCAGTATATAATGCCCGGTACGGTAAACGCTCAGCTGGCATGCGTGGAGACGTGATTTAACTCGCAGGCTGTGCAACGTGAGTAGTTGACCAATTGATCGCGCATTCCGGAATACGCGCCGGCGAACTGCCGCATTGCTCACGCGATCAGTCCACTTAATGTGGGCTAACTGGCGGAGACAACGATGGTCAAATACAGCAAGCTTGTTGATATCTTCCTTGCGAACAGGCCACGTCTCCGAACCATAGAGCAAAACAGAACGTACACAAGCATTATATACTCTTCCTTTCAGCGACAATCGAACGTCTTTCGACGCCACAGATGACGCAGGTTGGCAAAGGCAACTCGTGCCTTTGCTATCCTCGTTGATATCTCATCAGCAATATTACAAGCTGACGAGATAATGCTACCCAAGTAGGTGAAACTGTCCACAGTCTCAAGCGGATTACCTGCAATAAAGTAGGAATGGAAATGCCCCAGTCTTGAAGTAACACTTTGCACTTTGAAGGTGCGAAGCGCATTCCATACAAACCAGCCCGGTCATTCACCTTGTTCAGCATGGTCTGCATGTCTTCGGCAGAGGGGCTAAGTAAGACAATGTCGTCCGCGTACTCCAGATCGGTCAACTGCATGCAGAAGAACAACACCAAGTCCACTGGACTCCTTAAGCGCACCCTCTAAAATGTCGTCCATGACAAAATTGAACAGGAAAGGGGAAATCGGACACCCTTGACGAACACCACTAGAAGTGATGAACGCCCGAGACAGCTGTCCATAAACCCTCACCCTGCTTGCAGAGTGAGCATACAGTGATCTCAACAGATTCACGTATTTCCCTGGTACTCCCTTGCGAAGAAGACAGTTCCAGAGAGACTTTCCGAGCAATCTGAATCAAAAGCAGCTTCGATCCAAAGCGACCAAGACTTTCGGTGCTCTGAAAGAGTGGCGATGTTCCGATATCCAGTCGCAAGGTAAAAATGTGGTCAACGCACTCTCGACCGGATCGGAATCCTGCCTGTTCTTCACGTATTTGGATTTGTCTGGGTTCAGTGAGCCGAAGTAAAAGAGGTGAGTAACTTGGAAGCAACAGATACCAAGCTGATGCCTCTGTGGTTGTCACATAGACTTCGAGACCCCTTTTTGAAAACGGGAATTACTGTTGACAAGCACCAATCGCGAGGTACCTCTTCAGTCTCCCAAATCGTCTGGAGGAGTTTAGTCAGTTCTGATATCAACCTTTCCCCGCCATCCTTGAACAGAGAGGAGGGATGAGGTCTGGTCCAGGAGCCTTGTTACGCTTCAATAATTTGAGCTTTGGGACCACTTCTGCTTCCGACAGAGGGCCGTCTGGAATGTAACAACTGACCATTCGGG
>LOND01001521.1:5809-24712 GCA_014220965.1 Paragonimus kellicotti | reverse complement strand
GCTTTCTTGTTCAGGCACAGGAATATCCGTCTCATCACGACTGATAAAACATAGCCTTCCTCAAACACCTTCTCACGTTGATAGCAGAAAGATAGGTTGGACGAGAGCCAGATTCCCAGACTATCCCTGAGGTCCACCTTAGCTACCACTGCGGCTTTCTCAGCAGTGCTTGTAGTGAACACAGCCCGAGAGTTTTCACCAAGAGATATTGCGCAGTAACCAGCGGTCGAGTGGCTTTCCCTACGAAACCGGCTGCCAACCTGTTTTCCCTTATTGCTCCCTGTACTCACGATACTCGGTACGTCCGCTATAGAGGGCTTGATACGAACATAGTGCCATTTCCTTAAACCGTGCAACTAAGTGCAAGCAGCGAAGACTTGGCATTTTATTGACGACTTGTAGTGACCAGCGATCGTGTGGCTTCTCTAAGGATCCCGGCTGCAACCGTTTTCCCGCTTGCTTGTTCTGTACGCATGATTCTGTGTACGACTGCTATAGCAGGCCTGATATGAACTCAGTGCCACATTCTCCAATCGTGCAACCAATTGCACGCAGTAAGCGCTTGTCCTTTTCCTAACGACTCATCTTCTATTCCACTCTTCAAGGTCGTTTAGCCCGAACCTTTTCGAGCGTTGTTTAACGCACTCGAAGGTTCCACGCACTTTTCGCTTGGCGCGCTTTTCGAGTGCCGCCGAGTGGGCGGTAGCCCACCTCGTGCTTCTTTTCTTTCTTCTCTTGGTTGCTGCCGTTGGTCCCAGATTAGGCTAGAGCTAACTACTTATCATATTTCCAAAACGCGCTGGAAAATATACGGTCTGTTTCACCAAATCTCAATGCGTTCTCTAGTTCGATGCCTGTTGGGACAACGTTTCGAATGCTCTACAGGAAAGGCGCTTTAAATTGTTAGTGGACGAGGGTCTAGCGTATGCCCACTTGTCCACTACAAATTGGTGAGCCCGAATTCTAATCATTTTTCTTTCAGCACCTTCGCTCCGGTTCACTACAAATTGGTGAACCCGGATAATGACTTTTTCTGCGCTTTTCCTTCGGTCGCCACTGCAAATCGGTGAACCCTACTGATGAGCATTTCTCTTTTGATTGCTTCACTCTTCATCATTAAAAATTGATGAACCCGTTCCCAACGCTTCTTTTCGGTGCGTTCTTATCTTCACTCTCAACACAAATTGGTGAGTCCGTTCCTTTTTTCTGGGTTCCCCAGGCTACCATACGCGTACTAATTTGGTGATCGGTAATTTAAACGCGTTCATAATCTATTTTTAGTGTTGTAATCGATGTTATTAAACGCGTCACTATTCCTAAGTTTATCGGCGTTTACATTTAACACGCCTTTGTCGTCCTATACGTATCTTCATGTGGCAGCTGTTTATACATAGGTTTACCAAATGGTCACCATATTATTCCATCGTTCTATAATCCTCGCTCATCTGGTTACCTGAACTGTCAACCACGCTTCTAGCGATGAGTACGCATTTAACGTGTGCCTATGACCATGCACACAATTTCAGCGCCATCAAACAAACTCGACCCATCACGCCTAAGTATTTGCGTAGGTGTTTGGTAGTTTTCACTTGCATCCGTCTCACTCGTCATCTGCATCGTCGCATAGCTGCAAGGTTCATCCCATTCGAGATCTTGTGCACGCCGTCTGCGCTTCTGCGGAAAACTTCATTGTTCCGATTCGCGTTGGTCTCCTCGCACACCTACTCAACAGTGTCCGCCAGCGTAACCTGCTACAACACGGGACTCAGTAGCCAACGCGGCCTCACTGACCTATCTTGACCCCGAATCCTCTCGCCACATTGCGGTCGACGCACTGACTCAGCATTTGGCCTAGTTGTATATTCAGGCAAGCAAATCTGCAGCTCTGGTTCATCGGCCATCCCTTCGGACATCCTTCCCCCCCCCCAAAAAACAGTGTAGGGGGCCCCCTTTTTTTTTTTTCTACAGTCGTAAGCACCACGTTACACACTCGGAGAACGTCCTCACCCGCGTTCCAAGACACTAACGCCTGCCACAGCATCACTCATCGATAGGTTATTCCCGCACGAGATCAGATATCTCATCATAAATCAGGCTCCTGGCACGGACAATTCATCGGACATACCAACGTGCTTCTCAACTTATTTCCGCTACATCATCCTCAACATTCAGGACCGACCCAGAGACAACCTCTGTCGCTTATCTATACGAGTGCAGTTTTCTGCCACGGTACATCTCAGCCGGCATCGGACTCTGCGACGTCGTAAGCACTACCTAACGCTGGTAATGCAAGAAGGAACACGACTAGCATCAAGATTCCTCGCGCACGTCACTCCTGATTTGCACATGGCGCACACTCACTCGAGCTCCTCGGCTCACTTGTTTTTGCACACCACAAAAGATGCCTTGCTCAGGCCATACGAGATTGTTTGCGCGCGTTTGCAAGGAATCGTTTACCTTGCTTGTGCAAACAATGGATATCTCCAGGCCAATAGCACTTCCCATCAAACGATCGTGCGGACAAAACTACCAGCACCAAACCTACGCATCCTGCTTCATCTCAATCCAACTGATGTCTAGTCGCACGACCTGTCTGAGGATACTTGCCAGTCTAGACATCGCGTACTTATCATCATAACGTGTACTAGGCGTTGTCATTCATCCATTTGTCCATCTTCAACGTAGGCGCATTCATCGCATATATTTTCTGCACTAAACAGTCTTTAGATTTTCATGTTGAGTTCCAACACTTTTACTATATACCCGCTTGCACTTGACCTACGTCACTATGGTATATAAGGTCGTTCTTTTCAAAACGTTCAAAAAAATTGCAAAACCTTTTGAAAACCAACAAACCGTTCAAAATATTGTATACGTTCAACTTCTCTCTCGGGTGAGTTGCACATTTCTTTCAGACTGCTCGCTCCCCGTATGTTTGTCTACATTTCAGACATTTTGGAACGCTTGAACATGTTTGCTGAACCTCCGAAGAACTCGTCCGAAGACCGTTCAACGGAAGTCCTCTCAAGCTCCCATCTTCTAGCCTACGACAGACAATTTATCCTGATTGCATTTGTACACCTTGCACTTTGCATCTTTCAGGGTTTTTACATTGTAGAAGCCTAGCGGCTTAGAAGGAGGTACAATGATGCTACCTATGTCGAGTCTCTGTCAGCACCCAACTGGCACACTTCGACCGCATCGTTGTGGAGTAAACCAACTAGCAAATCGACTCGGGAAAATCCCACCTGCCCTCCGCTCTGCGCCCTACATACACGCATTCATTAGGCCTCATCACGCATCATCACCGTTGGCTCTTGACCTCTCCTCGTATGTGAGGCTCGCCAACACCACGTCATCACTCATGCGAAACGCAGTCCGTCGACAGTCTACATGTAATGACTGGACGACCTCGGAAGTACGCAACTTCCTCAGTTATACTGCCACATTCACCAGTCTGTACACTGAGCTCGGCAGTTCACACTATTTACACGTTGGGTTAGTTCCACCCTAGACTGGCGCAGTAGCGTAAGGAGGGGAACCTTGTGGTCTTAGGTCTTTTGCGTATGCACTCATGTCATTCGGGAGTGCCATGAACGAAACCACAAGCGGGTGCCCGCACGTGATACCTCCGGTTGCATGATCGAAGGTTGCCTACCGCCACCCTTCTGGGGGAGGCTTGTGTAGTGACCAGCGATCGTGTGGCTTCTCTAAGGATCCCGGCTGCAACCGTTTTCCCGCTTGCTTGTTCTGTACGCATGATTCTGTGTACGACTGCTATAGCAGGCCTGATATGAACTCAGTGCCACATTCTCCAATCGTGCAACCAATTGCACGCAGTAAGCGCTTGTCCTTTTCCTAACGACTCATCTTCTATTCCACTCTTCAAGGTCGTTTAGCCCGAACCTTTTCGAGCGTTGTTTAACGCACTCGAAGGTTCCACGCACTTTTCGCTTGGCGCGCTTTTCGAGTGCCGCCGAGTGGGCGGTAGCCCACCTCGTGCTTCTTTTCTTTCTTCTCTTGGTTGCTGCCGTTGGTCCCAGATTAGGCTAGAGCTAACTACTTATCATATTTCCAAACACTGCTGGAAATATACGGTTTGTTTCCAAACCTCAATGCGTTCTCTAGTTCGATGCCTGTTGGGACAACGTTTCGAATGCTCTACAGGAAAGGCGCTTAAATTGTTAGTGGACGAGGGTCTAGCGTATGCCCAACTTGTCCACTACACGACTCATCATTTTACGCTAGCCTTGATATCACTCTATCTGCACCCACCAGAATGTTGTTTAGCGCACCTTGCCTGGCATGCTTTTGAGTACTGACGATAGACATAGTCCACTTTCGCCACTGCTTTATCTTCCTTAGCTTCCGTTGGTCTCAGGCTAGAGTTGAGCTAACTGCTATCTCATTTCCGAACATTACTGAAAATATATGGATTGTTTCCGAACTCTACTGTGTTTCCTCAGTTTCTAGCCTGTTGAGACTACACTCCGACTGGTCCTCCAGAAGGGCGTCGTAAATTGTTATTGGACGATCATCAAGCGCATACTCTCTTGCCTGTAACACACGTACATACGTCATCATTCATAAGACATAAGTCTCGTGACCACTGTTTCGCGAGATCGCCAGAGAAGAGCTTATACAATGTTGAGAGCATGGCAGTTCTAAATTTTAAGGTCATCCCCTTACAGTAAGGGGTCACTGGAGATTACCTCTCCAAGGTTGTATGATCTTTCTCGAAAATGCGAGCAACGCGTAGCGATAAACCAACGATCCCAAATAACCAAAACAAAATATGATTACAATGCCACGATAGTATTAAACAAATTATCAGCTAATACTTAGACAACCTCAACACTTTCGATCGACGGATTGTTTCCGGGCAATGAATTATGATTTTGTACCACACAGGCTGAAGACGAACTATAGTCACATAATATGCATTCGCACTCAAACAGTTTCTTTCGAACGTGTCAGAAGTCAAGAAGCAATGACGAGCGAGATCCAAAAGGGTAATGCACGCACTTCTCAAGCAAAGTACAATAATCGGCAACCGGTCATTCGCACGATTATCAAATTGACGCATCTAGGTCTAGGTCCAATTAACGACAAGAGACAGGGAGGTAGAATATACATAGATAAAACATGGAGGAATGGGTTGCGGTCGGATTTCCACATTAACTTGAAGTTCCAATAGTCGATGCAGTCTTGATATAAAACTTAGGAATGCTGGGCAGTTCAGTGACGGATTCGAGACATACCCGTGAGATTGGTTCACCGAAGAACAGTGTGGAGCCTTATTGAAGGCCAGGAAGTGTGATACTATGAAAGCTAGACTGTCAGCAGTGAACCCCCCATCGAACGCCTGTTCCTCCACCAGTGAAGCACGCACCCAAGTGTCTTGGCAAACTCAAAGAAAATGGCGTTGAAATTACGGGAGTTGTCCTTGGTCTCAGCCAGACTTTGCATAAATAGAAGCAAGTTAGTAACATATGATGGATTTGGCAGCGGGTCATGTTGTGTTATTGAAACCAGTTTACCGATGAGAAGATGCTTCTGTGCCGAACTTCGGATAAGACGATCTGATCTCTTGCAGGGAAGACTCGTTGAGACAACGGTCGGCAACTAAGATGGGTCGAACACCAGGACAAGGTAGAACCAACGTCCCCCCAATTTCAACCAATGGGGATTGTATCTTCGGACCAGAGATAACCCGACTAACCCCGAAAATGTTTGCGAGTAAGCAAAGCGCTTTTTCAGTGTGTCAGGCGACCAGTTAAACCAACGCATTGAACTGGTTAGAACTTCTTACAGTTACGCCCTGTAGTTCGGCTCATCGGGAATTCTGGAGAGGGAATGGTTGCTGAAAGTTTTCCCACGGTAGGCCGTATTATAGATGGTGACCTCCTGTAATACAGAGGTAACCTAGCTGTTTTCTCGACGCCATGACGGGGTTGAAATATAAATTTTTTGCGCGATGATGCGTGTGTTATTAAAAGAGTGGTTCATAATTAAATTTTTTCGCTTCAGTTCAGCACTTCAGATTGCTGCCGGGTAATTACGGCGAATTATGAATTCATCGACTGTTGAGTCGTTCGTTTAGCGATCAAGTTCACACGAGTACGCGTACCCGGGATTTAGTAAATGTCTTTCTCATACCTACGAGAAAGATAGTTAACTCAAAAACTAATGAAGCGCGATGTAAGAGCTTATTTAATTTGATACTAACTGAAGATTAATGAGAAAAACTGACTCTCTACTCAAACATGAAAAATTCATAAATGAGACAAAGATGTGTCTCAACAAACTGAAACAACTAGCATCAGTGGTAATGGGACGATAGAAACTAGCTGACATAAACAACGTTATAGGTTGGGTCGGAGACAGACACTGGTGCGTGAAGATGATTGATAGAAATCATGTCACCCGAGAAAAAAATATGCAAGGACAACTGTCTAATAGATGACTCAATATTTTCAGAAGAGGATCTCTCCAGGCTAGCCCGAGCACACTCTCAAAATCGACACACACACATCATCGCAGCAGATGGCTATAGAAGCAGAGCCTCTCAACGACGACAGATGCAGCACAGTAGAATAACACCACACACACACACTCAAACTACAACTCTCATATATATAAAGACACAAGAGAGAGCGTGTGCGTAACTGACATATCATATATATGCTAGTCACAGCATAATCATTGTGCAGCAAGACTCGTCGTTTGTTCTAACTTCAGATGTGGCTACCATTTCCCCTACTGTAATTTAGTCCTAGCCCTGTAACTTTCTAAGCAGCAAAATTAGGCGTTGTCCTTGCATATTTTTCTTGAGTGACTTATGATTTCTATCAGTCATCTATCCGCAAACAGTCGTTGTGCTCCGACCCAACCTATAACCGGTTGTTTAAGTCAGCTCAGTTTCTTATCGTCCCCCATTACCACCTGATGACTAGTTGTTCAGTTTGTTGTACGGACACATCCTTTGTCTCATTTATGAAGATTTTTCATGTTTGAGGAGAGAGTCAGTTTTCTCATGTAATCATTCAGTTAGTATCAGATTAAATCCAGCTCTTACGATCGCCTTCTCATTAGTCGTTTTGAGGTTAAACTATCTTTCCTGCCGTGAGGTATAGAGAAAGACATTTACTAAATCGCCGGGTTACGCGTAACTCGGTGTGAACTTGAATCGCTAACGAACGACTCAACAGTCGATGAAATTCAAAATTCCGCCGTAACTACCCGGCAGCAAAATCTGAAGTGCTCGAACTGACGCGAAAAATTATGAACCACTTCTTTAACACACGCATCATCGGCGGAGAAATTCTTTTTCAACCCCGTCATGGCGCCGAGAAAACAGCTAGGTTACCTCTGTATTACAGGAGGTCACCGTCTATAATACGGCCTACCGTGGGAAAACTTTCAGCAACCATTCCCTCTCCAGAATTCCCGATGAGCGAACTACAGGGCTAACTTTAGAAGTCTAACCAAGTTAATGTGTTCGGTTTAAACTGGACTCGCCTGACACTACTGAAAAAGCGCTTTGTTTACTCGCAAAACATTTTAGGGCCCCAGTCTTACTCTCTCCGAATATACCATCCCACTTGGTTGAAAATGGGGGACGTGGTTTCTACTTGTAAGCCTGGTTTTCGACACATCTTCACCAGTTGCCGACCGATTAGTCTCACGAGTCTTCCCTGCAAGAGATCAGATCGTCTTATCCGAAGTTCGGCACAGAAGCATCTTCTCATCGGTAAACTGGTTTCAATAACACAACATGACCTGCTGCCAAATCCATCATATGTTACTGACTTGCTTCTATTTATGCAACGTCTGACTGAGACCAAGGACAACTCCCGTAATTTCAACGCCATTTTCTTTGAGTTTGCCAAGACACTTGGTGCGTGCCTTACACTGGTTGGAGGAACACGGCGTTCCAAATGGGATTCACTGCTGACCAGTCATGCTTCCTAGTAATCAAACTTCCATGGCTTAATAAGACTCCAACCACTGTTCTCGTGAACCAATCTCACCGGGTATGTCTCGAATCCCCGTCACTGAACTGCCAGCCTTCTAAGTTTATATCAACGACTGTATCGACTATCGAACTTCAGTCATGTGGAAATCCGACCCAACCCCTATCTCCTCCCAAGTGTTTATCTATGTATATTCTACCTCCCTGTCTCTTGTCGTTAATTGGACCTAGACCTAGATGCGTCAATTTGATAATCGTGCGAATGACCGGTTGCCGATTATTGTACTTTGCTTGAGAAGTGCGTGCATTACCCTTTTGGATCTCGGCTCGTCCCCATTGCTTTTGAACTTTCTGACCGTTCGAAAGAACACTGTTGAGTGCGAATGCCATATTATGTGATTATAGTTCGTCTTCAGCCTGTTTGGTACAAAATCGTAATTCATTGCCCGGAAACAATCCGTCGATCGAAAGTGTTGAGGTTGTCTAAGTATTAGCTGATAATTTGTTTAATACTATCGTGGCATTGTATCATATTTTGTTTTGGTTATTTGGGATCGTTAGCTTATCGCTACGCGTTGATCGACATTTTCGGGGAAGATCATACAACCTTGGAGAGGTAATCTCCAGTGACCCCTTATTGTAAGTGGATGACCTTAAAATTTAGAGCTGCCATGCTCTCAGCATTGTATAAGCTTTTCTCAACTCTGCGAAACAGTGGTCACGAGACCTATGTCTTATGAATGATGACGTATGTACGTGTGTTACAGGCAAGAGAGTATGCGCTTGATGATCGTCCAATAACAATTTACGACGCCCTTCTGGAGGACCAGTCGGAGTGTAGTCTCAACAGGCTAGAAACTGAGGAAACACAGTAGAGTTCGGAAACAATCCATATATTTTCAGTAATGTTCGGAAATGAAGATAGCAGTTAGCTCTACTCTAGCCTGAGACCAACGGAAGCAACCAAGGAAAGATAAAAAGAAGTGCGAGGTGGGCTATAGTCTATTCGTCAGTACTCAAAAGCATGCCAGGCAAGGTGCGCTAAACAACATTCTGTGGTGCAGTAGAAGTGATATGAAGGCTACGATATAATGATGAGTCGTGTAGTGGACATTGGTAACGCTAAGACCCTCGTCCACTAACAATTTAGAGCGCCTTTCCTGTAGAGCATTCGAAACGTCCCAACAGGCATCGAACTAGAGAACGCATTGAGGTTTGGAAACAAACCGTATATTTCCAGCAGTGTTTGGAAATATGATAAGTAGTTAGCTCTAGCCTAATCTGGGACCAACGGCAGCAACCAAGAGAAAGAAAAGAAGCACGAGGTGGGCTACCGCCCACTCGGCGGCACTCGAAAACGCGCCAAGCGAAAAGTGCGTGGAACCTTCGAGTGCGTTAAACAACGCTCGAAAAGGTTCGGGCTAAACGACCTTGAAGAATGGAATAGAAGATGAGTCGTTAGGAAAAGGACAAGCGCTTACTGCGTGCAATTGGTTGCACGATTGGAGAATGTGGCACTGAGTTCATATCAGGCCTGCTATAGCAGTCGTACACAGAATCATGCGTACAGAACAAGCAAGCGGGAAAACGGTTGCAGCCGGGATCCTTAGAGAAGCCACACGATCGCTGGTCACTACACAAGCCTCCCCCAGAAGGGTGGCGGTAGGCAACCTTCGATCATGCAACCGGAGGTATCGACGTGTGGGCCACCCCCTTGTGGTTTCGTTCATGGCACTCCCGATGCCATGAGTGCATACGCAAAAGACCTAAGACCACAAGGTTCCCCTCCTTACGCTACTGCGCCAGTCTAGGGTGGAACTAACCCAACGTGTAAATAGTGTGAACTGCCGAGCTCAGTGTACAGACTGGTGAATGTGGCAGTATAACTGAGGAAGTTGCGTACTTCCGAGGTCGTCCAGTCATTACATGTCAGACTGTCGACAATGACCTGCGTTCGCATGAAGTATTGACCTGGTGTGCGAGCCTCACATAGAGGAGGACGTCAAGAGCCACACCGTGTGATGATGCGTGATGAGGCCTAATGAATGCGTGTATGTAGGGCGCAGAGCGGAGGGCAGGTGGGATTTTCCCGAGTCGATTTGCTAGTTGGTTTACTCCACAACGATGCGGTCGAAGTGTGCCAGTTGGGTGCTGACAGAGACTCGACATAGGTAGCATCATTGTACCTCCTTCTAAGCCGCTAGGCTTCTACAATGTAAAAACCCTGAAAGATGCAAAGTGCAAGGTGTACAAATGCAATCAGGATAAATTGTCTGTCGTAGGCTAGAAGATGGGAGCTTGAGAGGACTTCCGTTGAACGGTCTTCGGACGAGTTCTTCGGAGGTTCAGCAAACATGTTCAAGCGTTCCAAAATGTCTGAAATGTAGACAAACATACGGGGAGCGAGCAGTCTGAAAGAAATGTGCAACTCACCCGAGAGAGAAGTTGAACGTATACAATATTTTGAACGGTTTGTTGGTTTTCAAAAGGTTTTGCAATTTTTTTGAACGTTTTGAAAAGAACGACCTTATATACCATAGTGACGTAGGTCAAGTGCAAGCGGGTATATAGTAAAAGTGTTGGAACTCAACATGAAAATCTTAAAAGAACTGTTAGTGCAGAAAATATATGCGATGAATGCGCCTACGTTGAAGATGGACAAATGGATGAATGACAACGCCTAGTACACGTTATGATGATAAGTACGCGATGTCTAGACTGGCAAGTATCCTCAGACAGGTCGTGCGACTAGACATCAGTTGGATTGAGATGAAGCAGGATGCGTAGGTTTGGTGCTGGTAGTTTTGTCCGCACGATCGTTTGATGGGAAGTGCTATTGGCCTGGAGATATCCATTGTTTGCACAAGCAAGGTAAACGATTCCTTGCAAACGCGCGCAAACAATCTCGTATGGCCTAGCAAAGCATCTTTTGTGTTGCTGCAAAAAACAAGTGAGCGGAGGAGATCGAAGTTGAATGTGCGCCAATGTGCAAACAGGAGTGACCGTGCAGCGAGGACATTGATGCTAGTCGTGTTCCTCTTGCATTACCAGCGTTAGGTAGTGCTTACGACGTCGCAGAGTCCGATGCCGGCTGAGATGTACCGTGGCAGAAAACTGCACTCGTATAGATAAGCGACAGAGGTTGTCTCTGGGTCGGTCCTGAATGTTGAGGATGATGTAGCGGAAATAAGTTGAGAAGCACGTTGGTATGTCCGATGAATTGTCCGTGCCAGGAGCCTGATTTAAATGATGAGATATCTGATCTCGTGCGGGAATAACCTATCGATGAGTGATGCTGGCAGGTCGTTAAGTGGTTTGAAAACCGTGATGACGTTCAATCGAGTGTGATAACGTGCTGCTTACGACTGTAAGAGCTACACCTGTGGAAAGATGTCCGAGAGATGGCCCATGAAACCAGAGCTGCCAGATTTGTTGACCCATGAATTCACAACTAGGCCAAATGCTGAGTCAGTGCGTCGACCGCAGTGGCGAGAGGATTTGAGGTCAAGATAGGTCAGTAAGGCCGCGTTGGCTACTGAGTCCCGTGTTGTAGCAGGTTACGCTGGCGGCACTGTTGAGTAGGTGTGCGAGGAGACCAACGCGAATCGGAACAATGAAGTTTTCCGCAGAGGCGCAGACGGCGTGCACAAGAGATCTCGAATGGGATGAACCTTGCAGCTATGCGACGATGCAGATGACGAGTGAGACGGATGCAAGTGAAAACTACCAAACACCTACGCAAATACTTAGGCGTGATGGGTCGAGTTTGTTTGATGGCGCTGAAATTGTGTGCATGGTCATAGGCACACGTTAAATGCGTACTCATCGCTAGAAGCGTGGTTGACAGTTCAGGTAACCAGATGAGCGAGGATTAAGAACGTATGATAATATGGTGACCATTGGTAACCCTATGTATAAACAGCTGCCACATGAAGATACGTATAGGACGACAAAGGCGTGTTAAATGTAAACGCCGATAAACTTAGGAATAGTGACGCGTTTAATAAAATCGATTACAACACTAAAAATAGATTATGAACGCGTTTAAATTACCGATCACCAAATTAGTACGCGTATGGTAGCCTGGGGAACCCAGAAAAAAAGGAACGGACTCACCAATTTGTGTTGGAGAGTGAAGATAAGAACGCACCGAAAGAAAGCGTTGAACGGGTTCATCAATTTTTAATGATGAAGAGTGAAGCAATCAGAAGAGAAATGCTCATCAGTAGGGTTCACCGATATGCAGTGGCGACCGAAGGAAAAGCGCAGGAAAAAGTCATTATTCGGGTTCACCAATTTGTAGTGAACCGGAGCGAAGGTGCTGAAAGAAAAATGATTAGAATTCGGGCTCACCAATTTGTAGTGGACAAGTGGGCATACGCTAGACCCTCGTCCACTAACAATTTAAAGCGCCTTTCCTGTAGAGCATTCGAAACGTTGTCCCAACAGGCATCGAACTAGAGAACGCATTGAGGTTTGGAAACAAACCGTATATTTCCAGCAGTGTTTGGAAATATGATAAGTAGTTAGCTCTAGCCTAATCTGGGACCAACGGCAGCAACCAAGAGAAGAAAGAAAAGAAGCACGAGGTGGGCTACCGCCCACTCGGCGGCACTCGAAAACGCGCCAAGCGAAAAGTGCGTGGAACCTTCGAGTGCGTTAAACAACGCTCGAAAAGGTTCGGGCTAAACGACCTTGAAGAGTGGAATAGAAGATGAGTCGTTAGGAAAAGGACAAGCGCTTACTGCGTGCAATTGGTTGCACGATTGGAGAATGTGGCACTGAGTTCATATCAGGCCTGCTATAGCAGTCGTACACAGAATCATGCGTACAGAACAAGCAAGCGGGAAAACGGTTGCAGCCGGGATCCTTAGAGAAGCCACACGATCGCTGGTCAATACAGTCGTCAATAAAATGCCAAGTCTTCGCTGCTTGCACTTAGTTGCACGGTTTAAGGAAATGGCACTATGTTCGTATCAAGCCCTCTATAGCGGACGTACGAGCATCGTGAGTACAGGGCAGACAAAAGGGAAAACAAGGTTGCAGCCGGGCTCGGTAGGGAAGCCACACGACCGCTGGTTACCACGCATATCTCTTGGTGAAAACTCTCGGGCTGTGTTCACTACAAGCACTGCTGAGAAAGCCGCAGTGGTAGCTAAGGTGGACCTCAGGGATAGTCTGGGAATCTGGCTCTCGTCCAACCTATCTTTCTGCTATCAACGTGAGAAGGTGTTTGAGGAAGGCTATGTTTTATCAGTCGTGATGAGACGGATATTCCTGTGCCTGAACAAGAAAGCTTTTCAACCCCTTTACAGTGCCCACATCCGACCTTTATTTGAATGTGTAAACTCAGTGATATCCAATAGCATGAAAAGAACACACATGCGCAGCTCGTTCAGCAAGCTACCTCGAAAACAGCAATTGAGCCTCGAAATTTCACGTGTGAATCTCCGCTGAAATTCTTTGTCTGCGCACTGAAATCAAACACTTCAAAGAGGCTTAATCCTCACGTACTTCAATCCCTCTGAAAGCCTGCAAGAGGTATACTTCACTTTCGAAAGACAAAACGGTCTGTGGGAGGTCACAGGCAGTTGTACAAGTTGGAGCCCCGCCTCCTTTGTTGGGCAAAATTTCCCCTGTCAGGTTTCTGGTCCCCTGAAATATGCCACCACCAGTAGTTGTCAATGTTCATTCCAGTTTGCGATTTGAGGAGGTGTTGAAGTCGTATTTTTTCAGTCATCGTGATCATTGAGGTAGGCCGCGAGTTCGTTATATCTCAGGGTCAAATAATCCTTTGATGAAATCGGTATCCATGAGGGTGGTTTACACGCCCGGTTTTTCCATCATTACTGCTTAGGAAAACTGACGCCTGCGTGACGTCGGATGAAAAGTTAGTCGGCACTGGAAACGCTGGCACCCATTTCCGCTCCCGCGTATCAACCACGAATCACTGAATCGTACTGAAAACGTAGTCCGGTCAGTTGCCTGATCTCGCCAGACAGCCATCACGATGTTACCAAGCGTAAGACTTCATCAAGTCCGAGGTATGGAGGTGAAATAAGATGGAAATTGAAAACTTGTGGGAAGATGCATCTCCGTACTCATGTACCAACGGATCATCGGCCGAAATGTGATCTCTTCGTTTCTTACTATCCCATGCTGCGAACCTTTAGCAACCACAGTATCTATAGTGTTCACAGTCCAGGGTCAGATACTATAACTTATTTCCCGAACGCCTTCGTAACGGCCGTTCATCATGTTTATCTGTATCTTGTTTGAAGGCTCAATAGTTTTTCTACTTTGACTGAATTGGAGAAAAAATTGAAGTTTTTCGCTCACAATCCCCTGCCTCTGAATGGTGAGTAGATTGTTAGGTGTTCAATTAATTTCATGTCCATACCTTGTCATTCCACGCCATGTATGCAATTGTTTATCCGACGCAGATGGAATTTACCTTCCGGCGTTGTCGTCCTGTAGTATGAGGTGACATGTCCAACCAAGTTGCTTTCAACTTTTCAATTAGTTTTTTTTTTTTTTTTTTTTTTTTTTTTTGTTTTTTTTTTGGTTTTTGTTCGCGTTATAGCGTTTGTCGATACCTCTTGCATTTTACATGTACGCATACCTTTCACACCCGTTTGTTATGATCACAAGTTTTTGACGTCATCACATCCTAGTTCGTTCCAGTCACTTAGTGGTGCAGGCCACTACACACCAGGCTGCCACTCCACCCACAGTTATTTTGACTCGGTAAAAAATAGAACCAGCCTCACTTTTTAAAACAACATCCCGGACGCGCTGCAGGTGTTGATTCCTCCTGATACGCCTTTCGATTAGAAGTCAGCTAATTTATCTAGTTGTTCCGTTACAATTTAGCTTAGTCCCTTCGGCATATCAACTACGCTCGGAACTCTTTGAATGTTTCCAGTAACCCTGAGTGTTTCGTGAACATCGTCTGTCCCCAGTGTGACCTGTATTTGTAGTCTCGGCAGACCGCATAGATGACATTTCTCCTCCGCTTGCAAAATGCTCAGGTAACCAGCTTGCTGACCATCATAAACACCGTCGGGATCATGGATAGATAAAAAATGATTGAAATGAATTACGTAAACTTGCAGAAAGCTTTCGATCTTGTCCTTTATATGTTGTTGAAATGCAGGAATACCGCCTACAAATACTACATGTGTCAGGACCTCCTGGACCGGGCCGCCTTAAGGACTAGAGCTGAGGAGATACTGTCTTGTGTTTTGAGAGCCACTCGCTTAATTTCCATACCACGACGATACACCATTACCACTCTGCTCTCCCTGGCGTACATCAACGTCTTGACTAACGGTCTGGTCAACGCGCATGATATAAATTTGGTTGAGAATACACTGGACTGAGACGGTCTTCAAACAATGCCATAAAACCTACGAATAGCGCTGGGTGACCAGAAAGGGCGCAGGAGGCCTAGCGCTACCCTGCCAACACCCAGAATTTTTATGGACGTGCAAAACATAAAAATGGCAGCAGGGCAGTAAGTGACAAGTTTGAGAGTTCAAGTTTCTACAAATTTCAATCCGTCCGCTCGGAGTGCCGCAAATACGAACAAAGTATGTCGAGGGCTTCATCGACTGAAAGCCTCAACTGCTGGGCCATGTCCGACTGTCTTCACTGCGCTATAATCGGCCGTAGTATGCCCCAACACTATATAAACGCTTTATTACAATATCTTGAGAGGGACAGTGAAATTCTCACCGAAGGCAAACATTTTGCCGCCCCGACGGCATGAGGAGGGAATGGTATACACTACTGACATCACGAGAGATGCCAAACTTGTTATCGTTAAACGAGGCTTAGGAGAGGAACTTCGAGCTTAACCATCACCCTGGCGCAAGTTTAGTATGAGAGGTTCAAAAGCGACGAAACTGAGGTTTTTGAGGCAATAGATATAAAACGGAGGAAATCGAGACCGGATGTCACAAATCTCTCTCATTAACCTGGCAGTCATTTAAGAGAAACAATCACCGCAAAGTGTTTGTGTGACATGCATGCAGGAAATAGACAATTCATCAAAAGTCAAAACGTGGCGAACAAGTTCTTTTTGTTGCGTCATCTTTAAGCCAAATAAAACAATAAATATGAAATAAGTTGTTAGGTCAGGATTTTCTGTAACCTAATGAAGTGTGAATTGTGTCATTTTGGGATTGCGGACGTGGTTACTATGATACAGATCACAAAGTCAATGTGGATGTAGCATTCAAGCCGATCTACCGCATCACACGTGTTTCATACCAGAGTTGTGAAAGGATAAATCCTGGGTGCTGCGGTGGCTATCGGAATCCGAATGCGAAATCCTAATCTGGACGTGCAGAAGTCTTTTGTTCAGGCCCTAAAGTAACTATGACTCGTCGTCGTTGGAACAGTTGATATAGTATCACGGTTCCTCACAATCCTGACCTGACAACTAATTACATATTTTTTTATGTTGTGCACGGCTTGAAGATGACACACCAAAAACAGGCTTGTTCGCCCCATTTTGATCCTTGATGAAATCTCCGGGTATAGTTGAACAGTTGAAAGCGAACAGTTATTGGAACCATCTGATATGTACTCTGCACCAGCTTGTGTTGTGACCGAATCTACGGCCTGCGAGCGCATAAACGATTTACATAAAACGGTTACTAAAATGGCGGATAGCGAACGACGTGTCAACGGCACGGACAACATACGGGGTATACACGACTAATTCGTTGTTCCCCGTCCAACCCAATACCACTAGGCTAACGCGTTGAACATAGAAGAAAAAGAGGCCTCTGCACGAAGTCTTTTCATGTCACTAAGTCCGGAGACAACATGGTCACAAACCCGTCCATATATTTATGGCGTGACTAGCAACAAAGCAAGGCCAAAAAGGATTGGGTGGACAAAAGTCCAGAAACTACATTGTAGGCGCGTAGTCGGGGTGACGACAGAAGTTGGCACGAAGGCTTGAGACGCTCGTGAAGAACGGAGACGTGCATGACTAGGGACAGCTATTGAAGGTCACTCAACTGGTAATGCGTGTTAGCTATTTCCAAAAGCGCCAAATACAAGGTATGTCGGGGAACTGGATTCCTCCCGAACGGCTTGCTAAACCATCCTGTGTTCTCCCTGACGGGTATCCTAGATTCATGTATTCTCTACTTCTTCCATACCACTGCTTGAGCTGATGTAATAGACCGAAGATGCAATCCGTCTTATCTCCGAATCACACCAGTCAATCACCAGGACGTCTGCATTACAAACTTCGACTCGATGTGCAAAAAGTTGAAGATTTGTCACTCGGGGCCCCACAGACCTACTTAACTTATGTGGGTACCAATATCAACGTGAATTTGTTGATCCATGAACTGATAAAATTCGTCTCCATCATTTGCATTACCTGTTATTTCCACCAATCTAACACTTCTTCCAACTACCTCACCCACCCCGTTACGTTTATTAAAAGTGTGAATCTCCGCTGGAAGTTCTTTGTCCTTGCGCACCTGGAAAATCAAACACTTCAAAGAGGCTTAATCCTCACGTACTTCAATCCCTCTGAAAGCCTGCAAGAGGTATACTTCACTTTCGAAAGACAAAACGGTCTGTGGGGTCACAGGCAGTTGTACAAGTTGGAGCCCCGCCTCCTTGTTGGGCAAAATTTCCCCTGTCAGGTTTCTGGTCCCCTGAAATATGCCACCACCAGTAGTTGTCAATGTTCATTCCAGTTTGCGATTTGAGGAGGTGTTGAAGTCGTATTTTTTTCAGTCATCGTGATCATTGAGGTAGGCCGCGAGTTCGTTATATCTCAGGGTCAAATAATCCTTTGATGAAATCGGTATCCATGAGGGTGGTTTCACGCCGGTTTTTCCATCATTACTGCTTAGGAAAACTGACGCCTGCGTGACGTCGGATGAAAAGTTAGTCGGCACTGGAAACGCTGGCACCCATTTCCGCTCCCGCGTATCAACCACTGAATCACTGAATCGTACTGAAAACGTAGTCCGGTCAGTTGCCTGATCTCGCCAGACAGCCATCACGATGTTACCAAGCGTAAGACTTCATCAAGTCCGAGGTATGGAGGTGAAATAAGATGGAAATTGAAAACTTGTGGGAAGATGCATTTCCGTACTCATGTATCAACGGATCATCGGCCGAAATGTGATCTCTTCGTTTCTTACTATCCCATGCTGCGAACCTTTAGCAACCGCAGTATCTATAGTGTTCACAGTCCAGGGTCAGATATTATAACTTATTTCTGAACGCCTTGTATACGCCGCTTCATCATGTTTATCTGTATCTTTGTTTGAAGGCTCAATAGTTTTTCTACTTTGACTGAATTGGAGAAAAAATTGAAGTTTTCGCTCACAATCCCCTGCCTCTGAATGGTGAGTAGATTGTTAGGTGTTCAATTAATTTCATGTCCATACCTTGTCATTCCACGCCATGTATGCAATTGTTTATCCGACGCAGATGGAATTTACCTTCCGGCGTTGTCGTCCAGTAGTATGAGGTGACATGTCCAACCAAGTTGCTTTCAACTTTTCAATTAGTCTTTATACGTTTGTCGATACCTCTTGCATTTTACATGTACGCATACCTTTCACACCCGTTTGTTATGATCACAAGTTTTTGACGTCATCACATCCTAGTTCGTTCCAGTCACTTAGTGGTGCAGGCCACTACACACCAGGCTGCACTACACAGTTATTTGACTCGGTAAAAATAGAACCAGCTCACTTTTTAAACACATCCGACCATGTGCAGGTGTTGATTCCTCCTGATACGCCTTTCGATTAGAAGTCAGCTAATTTATCTAGTTCTTCCGTTACAATTTAGCTTAGTCCCTTCGGCATATCAGCTACGCTCGGAACTCTTTGAATGTTTCCCAGTAACCTTGAGTGTTTCGTGAACATCGTCTGTCCCCA